>SJJU01071572.1:0-11065 GCA_012932125.1 Conopomorpha cramerella | reverse complement strand
AAATAAATCTAATTTATATAAATCAAATCTAATCTTCTGGATTGGTCTCCTACCTAATTCCCCATGCCTGTATCAATGACTTTATCACCACATTTTGAATAAATTATGAATGAATTCAGTTTTTGTAAAATATATTCTTGATTGCAATCTTCTAAAATGTAATTGATACCTAGACACTTTTGATGTGTGTAGTTGATGTGCGTCTTTTAACTATAAAAGACGAAACCGTTTCGGTATTTCCCTTTCAGTATGGTGTACAAAAAATATCAGATCTTTCCCCTGAGAAAATTCACATATTTTCATTCAGAAAATATGAAATATATATATATTTTTATCCTCCATGTTTATTTTAAAATAACAGTACTAATCATTCAAATGGTTTGATATTATATTAGTAATACCAGCATAACAGTAATATTTTTTATCATTGCATTCATCATCAGCCACAGCTGGACGGCGGACCTCTCCAAATGATAATATGTATCATAATTTGAAGGGGAAATAGTTATTCGGAAATAGTAATGCTTGGTAGGCCGGTTGGCGATCGTAGGGGTGTTGTGGTTTAACTCACAGAGAGCGCTGCTGCCCGTCCTCTGGAGAGTTCTCTCTCGCCTCTTACGACCCTCACGACGGGTAAAGTTGGGCTGGGGTGGGGTGACACATGTATTTTATTCGCCGTCACCAAGCAATGATCACATATTTCGCTATGTCTATATTCGTAATTATTATGAATGAAAACTTCTATGAAACTGAAAATGAAAAAATACGGGATATTATTTTATAAACAAAAATTAATGGAACCTCTCTCTCTATTTACTGTCTAGATTACAATAAAATTGATTCTGAAATTTACTTGCATCGTGTAAACTGTAATGTTATGCAATTTTGCATAGATAATAACCAGTGGCGTGCACTGGCTTTTACGACAAGGTAGGCAGTAATCCCCAAGGGTTGACATTGACACCTTTGTATAGGTAACTTGTCTTTACAAAATGTAGGCACCTATCAATTCACCCACAAAACACAGGACTTCGTCGTGAGTGTAACAAAAAAGATCTAGCAATAACTCTATTATTAGCTCGGTTAGCCAAAATACTAAGGTAGGCAGTGTCTTTTTGCCTATATGGTGTGCACGCCACTGTTAATAACGGAGGACAGTTTTTAGTTATTTCTCTCGAACATACCAGAATAGGATACCATCTAAATGGACCTTTTGTTAATAAATAAAGTGAATAATAGAGTTCTGAGAAGACACTAAACAGGGAGAAAACTTCGAAACTAAAATGAAAGTCGGTTTAGATCAAAACTGATGGTTGGATTGAAAACTTTCTATTATTTTCGCTATATTTCAATAAACAAGAGAGAGTGGCTTTTGTTAGAATTGGATTTTAGGTATAATGGATTGCCTAAATCAATTAGTAACGCTAGATAGAGCAGAGACTTCTTTTATCAATACAATTTTTTATTTTATAATAAAACAAAGTCGTCTCCCGCTGTAATGACACCACGGTTTCTGATGCTCTTTAATAGATAAAGTGATTCCAAAGGAAGGTTTATATCGATGGCTTCCGGCCAAAAAGGTCTAAGCGATCATTTAAGTAATTTTACAGGAGAGTGGTTTAAAGTTTAAATAAAGACATGTTTTGGGAGAAAAACACATAATCTCTACCGCGTAAACGACATCAAACTACGTCATACAGGTATGAAAACTAGACCAATCGACGTAGAAAAAAAGGCGATTCAAACTGCATCCTCAACTCATTTTGGACAAAAATGTCGCTTAGGCCTTTTTGGCTGGATACCATCGATATGTATAATGCATGCATAAAATAGCAGAGAAATTGTGTATTTTGGTAAAACAACGTTTGCCGGGTCGGTTAGTTGAAAAATAATCGCCACACTCATTAAAATTTCGATTGATTTTTCATAACTTCTTTTGTAAGTTGGAACGTATAAATATGTCCACCCTCAAGAAACGTAGGTTATACGTAACTGTACATACTTGCACTCAAGAAAACCGTATCAAAATCCGTTGCGTTGCTTTCAATATATAAGGATAGATAGGAAGAAGAAGATAGATAGGATAGACAGCGGGAGGCGAGTTTGTTTTATGCTACGTATTGATGGTGAAAACATAGGTTGGTATGAAAAATGACTAGAAAATTATCAGTACAGTCTATAAGGGAATTATTCGCATCGTAGAGAGAATAAAAAATCCAAACATGAAAAACAATACTGGGGGAGAAAAAATGATGAAAATTAATATCCACTTCTCTTAATGCTGCGAAATAAAGTACACTTTTGAAAAAACCCGTTAACAATATTGTTTCTAAAAGGAAGATGTGGAAAATAATCTAATTGTTATTCCAAGTATATTTGAGGAAACTCTTGTAAAAGTGACATTACTGTGGCTAAAAACTTTTATGCCAATAAACGAGGGAAATCCATTCGTCTCGTTTGCATTTTTCCACACAGATGTAAAGAGAACTAATGAGGTAGAAAACTCTTGAAGGCGCTAGTTTCTCTTGACACATCAAGCAAAGATTTTAGCAATAAAAAAACCGGTGGTTTTTTTTTACACTGTAAAACCACATTTTGTTTTTAAAATGAATGTGGGACTATCATCGAAGGATACCACTTCCAATATATTTTTTAAGTGTATGTACGTACACAAAAACGAATTAATTAATATAGGTATAGAAGTATGTATTTAAAAATAAAAAAAACATTATCAAAATCGGAGTCTCTGTAAAAATATACATCATCATTATCATCAACCCATACTTGTCCACTGCTGGACATAGGCCTCCCCAATTGCACGACACTGTTTTTCGTCGGTTAAAAAACCACGATTGGTTCTTCGATTGGCATTAAGTACGAGCCAGTTTGTCGATTTGTCAAGCGTGTGCATTATTTTGAAAAATTGGGAGACAAAGGCGTTTCAGTGGATACGTTACAGTGGAAAACAACTGACCGCTAGATCTCGCGCAGAGTGATCGACGCCGAAGCCTTGTAGCGCGCTAACTATTATATTATGTATAAACGACTAGTTGACATGATGCATTCGCGTAGTTTCAGTATTAATTTCTATTCAAAAATACTACCAAATTTCAGGAACATAACCCCAAAAATAACGTTTTTTATTTGATGAGTAAATGATGAATTAATCAGTCATAACTTTGAGTTTTATACAGAGTAACTTGTAACTCGACGTATTCCTGGTATGCGGTGATAGAGGAGTTAAAATGCAATAAAATAAACCTCAGTGACATAAATATTGATAATGATACCTTTATAGAATATATAGCTGATAAAACGACGATGTTTTTTTAGTAATTTGTACGTTTGATGTCATTTTTTTTTAAGTAGACCATATGTTTTCTTTTAAACCTTAGTTTTAAAAAATATTTTTTTATTTCCGTTGATTTTATTAAGTTTGGTTGTTTTATTTTGGTTTTTTTATAGTTAGTATAGTTAAACGTGAGTTTACAATTAATAAATAAATAAAGAATCACAGTAAATAACTCATGGTTTTTATTTTACAAACTTTTTCATGCAAGATTCTGGGAATTTCTAGAATATATTCAAAAAAGTCAATATCTCAAGAACCATTAATTCCCGACCATACATATATAGGTTTATTTTATTGCATTTTAACTCCTCTATCAAACCATACCAGTAATACGTCGAGTTACAAGTAACCCTGTATATGTGTCAGGTACATTGTGGATGTCAGTAATATTTTTCACACGCTTTACTGTTTAATTTTCAATATGAACCGTGCCTGCTACAAAAGTTACACATTGTTTACCTTACACACTGATTTCACTACTCTAAAAGTCATCACTGCGAAGTTTCGTCATATATTTCCTTTCAAGACTTTTTGCCTACGAAAAGAACATCCATCCAAACTTTAGTATGTATGATATAAATAGCTATGCCCCGCGTTTCATCCCCGTTATACCATTCCCGTGGGAATTTAGATAAGAAATACAGCTCATATATGTATCTCCCTATCATACAGCATAGATACGAGCGAGAGGGCAAGCAACCGTACAAAATACGGCTCGGAGGAAGAAAATTGTATTATGCGAAAGTTGCCAAACTCCTGTAAGTCATTTTAAAACAAGTAAGCGAACTTTGCGCAAGAAATTTCGGAAAGAAACTTCGAGGAAACTCGATCTATCGCAGGATAATGGCATTCAGCTGGCGTTAAATGTACGGTCAGCCAAAAAAGGATCTCTATGCTCCAGAAAATCGTCTATTTTATATTAAGATGAACATTTTCACGTGACAACGTTTAAATAACTCGATGCTACGGGCTGCATGCACGAAAAAAATGCCTTCCGAAAAATGAAAAAAAGTGGACGACTTCGACATTTTCTTAATCTTGTCACTTTCCCAGCTCGTCTCTTTTTTAACTTGCCATTTTCTTACTTGTCCTCTCTCTTAAACTTGTCTCCGTCCTAACCTGACTCCTTCCCAATTCGTTTCAAGTAAAACTCGGTAAAGTTCTTATGTTTAAGTGAATGTTAGAGAAAAATGAATAGAAATCGACACTTTTCGACGTTGTCACGTCAAACATGCGTAAACCGACATTTTTTTTTTCGCCCTTGTCGCCTGTTGTTCATATTGACGAGTCCAACAACGTTTCTAAGACCATTGCTCGGGGTCATTCTACACTCTGCATATTTAAGTATATGCCTCTATCAGTTTTGATGACATTTCCTGTGTCACTAAAACATCAATAAGGTAAAAGCTACAAGAATATTTTATTTTCTATGGCTATAAATGCTAGCCAATTTGAAGCCAATCTAATAACCCCATCACGTTTTTAAACACAATGAACAAGTGTTTGACCACCATCCTGCCTGATGTTAAGCAGCGATGTGGTCTACGATGGAGCACACTTGTTCATTAGGTACCTATTCACCCGCGACTTGAAGACTTTCAAACTGTACTGCGCAGGAAACACAGACTCCGGCAAGTAATTCCGCATCCTGGCGCAAACCGTTTGGTTCGCATAAATGGTAAACCCACCTGGTATGGATGACGTTTTTCCGTTCTTCTGGTTGTCCTATTGTAAAAACGTATTAATTACTGTATTATTTGTATTAATTATTGTATTATATTATATTGTATTAATTACTTAATTTAAACTAAGTATTGTCCAGTTGGTACCATTCATCCCTACGTTTGGTGAACCGTAGGCAGTTGCTTGTTAAGCAAGTGTCTCTGCCTACCCTGCTTTGAGATTAAATGGCGTGCAGTGATTATATAATTTTTTTGTTTTTTTTTATATCTAATATATAAAATTTTCATGTCACAATGTTAGTTACCGTACTCCTCCGAAACGGCTTTATCGATTTTCACCATATTTTGTATGCGTATTGAGTAGGTCTGAGAATCGGATACTATTTATTTTTTTACGCATTTACCAGTTTTATTTCTCCCAATACACGGGGTACAAAGGCAACTAATGGCAAAACACATTTTTGCCCGGATAGCCAATATATATACGTATAATATAGTATGATTTTCGGGCTAACAACTGTCATTACTCATACTTTCAATATATTATCATACTTTACAAACAAAGTTTGACAGTAATGTCAGAAAAACGTCAAAGGAAATTCCCCACTGTAAAACGTCATTAAAATAAGTAACATACAAACATTCCCCTTTTACAATATTTGTAGAACCTACAGACAAAACTGAAAACTTTAATCACACAGCATTCCTATTTCATATAACAATGCTGTGTCCGAACTGCACCGCAATATAAAGGCATTTGCAAACGGCTAAAAAGAGATTCCAAGTTTCAAATTGCTTCCCATCCCCCCCTCCCTCTCATTTTCATTGTAATGTCGGTGACAATCACACGGAGCAGGGGCGTGAGGGGGGGGTAGGCAGATATTGTAGGAGAGGGGGGAGAACAAATGAATAAAGTTAGGTAGGTACTGTCGTAGAGAAAATTGTTAGTTCAAACTTTTGATTTGAGTTTGCGTTCGCCTTTCATGAAGTTAGAAAATACGATTTTATTCTTTAAAACATACTTAAGTAATTGTTTTTTTTATTATTTTATGAGGTATACATAATTATGTGAACGGGTTGACGACCACTGCTGGGCATAGGCCTGCCCAAAGGCGTGTCACAACAGTAAAGGTCTTCAAGTTAATTAATATTTTTTTCTCATATAAAACTACTTTTATTTCTTCATTAACACGATTTTAAATACTTTTTTCCAAATAATGTACACACATCAAAAGTATCTAGGGATCAAGTACATTTCTGAGAAAAACTGAATTCATTCATAATTTATTCAAAATGTGGTGATAAATCAGTCCTACTTCCCCATGCCTGTATCAAGGCATGGGGAAGTAGTTAGGAGACCAATCCAGAAGACTAGATTTGATTTAAATAAATTAGATTCTTTTAGAGCTAAAAATGTTCTTGATCCCTAGACACTTTTGATGTATGTAGCTAACAAAAATTTTACGCAGTTATTTTGCTAAATTAGACTTTTTTTTACCTACGCTCTGTTAGGACTTCACTGACGATATTCAAATTGAATTGATTAACATTTTTGAATTAGTTGTCATTTTGTGGAAAGTCGGCATGGAGGTACTAAATACCAGTGGCGTGAACTGACTTTTACGACAATGTAGGCAGAAATCTTCAAGGATTGACACCTATGTATAGGTAACTTGTCTTTACGAAATATAGGTACATATCTACTCACCCACAAAACACAGGGCCTTCGTTAGCCTATGTCGTGAGTACAACAAAAAAGGATCTAGCAATATCTCTATTGTTAAGTCGGGTAACCAAAATACTAAGGTAGGCAGTGTCTTTTTGCCTATATGGTGTGCACGCCACTGCTAAATACCATACATACATACATACATACACTTCACGCCTGTCTCCCAGAGGGGTAGGCAGAGACTACAGATCTCAATTTGTCACGATCCTGACATACCCCTTTCGCTCATCTACATTCATACATCTTTTCATACATGACCTCCGGTTTCGAGTACTTTTCACGCCACCTTCGGTCAGGACATCACCAATCTGGTCTTAATATGTCCTTCTGGGGCGACCTCTACTCACCCGGCCCATTACATCACCCATATAAATCTCTTTCGTCAATCCACTTTCATCCATTCTCTCCATATGCCCAAACCACCGAAGCATGCCCTTTTCAATCTTGGTCACTACGTCTTCCTTCAAACCGCAACTTTCCCTTATCACACTGTTCCTTATCCTGTCATTCAATGTCACACCTTTCATGCTCCGCAATGACCGCATTTCTACGGCATTGACTTTACTTTTATGCTTCTTCTGCCATGCCCAACTTTCACTCCCGTACATTAAGGTAGGTGCCAGTACAGCGTCATGGACAGCCAATCTTGCCTTTTCGACATGAATTGGCTCTCCATAACACTGCGAAGGGCACCGTTAACCTTATTACCCGCACTCACTCTTCTTTCAATATCTTTGTCAAACTTTTCCATCACGCATTACGCATTATACTTCATATTAACGCGCAAAAGCCTTCGTTCATAGCCAATACCTTACTACAAATGTAAAAGGATCCAGCAAAATGACTCTCGTATATTATCAGAACGACCAACAAGTTAGGTTATTTATGTCACCGTTTTATCCGAAATAGGTCGATAGAAACGTACGTAAATGAATAAATAAAGATAACGCTAACAAATTGAATGGTATACCCGATTCCACGATAGTTTAGGTGCTTATATACCTATATATTTTAGTCTCCTTATAGAGGGTTCTCGCGTCGACGGTAAAACGGGTTGAGACCCTTTTTGATCCGCTGATAAATTTGTGTCGATTTATTACTAAGCTGCGAGCCGCACCTCACGGCTTCGTTCGCTTTTATTGTAATACATAGATATATATATATATAAGTCACGTCAATCCCAAAGGGGTAGGCAGAGATCATTGGGATTTAGATTTTAGGGATGGCGATTCATTTCGAAAATCGATTTCGAATCGTGACCTAATGAATCGATTCACAAAAAAATCGAGGTCGATAATAACGATTTCCGAAAAATCGATCTTTTTTCAAGTTTTCGTTTATAATGTAATATTTTATTAAAAACAAGGTACATATTATAATTTAACGATCTCTTATCAGTAAAATCAGGTAATTCGATAATATTCAATTATTAGTAATTATTCAAGAGATGCGAAGGAATCTAAACATACAGCCATCTCGCGAGTTTTAGAATAATTAATTCTTTAACTGGCAGCACTCTTATAATACGGATGGATACATTCAATTAATTGTAAATAGTTTTATGGTTTATACCAAAAAAAATCCAATTCAAGGGTTAAATAACGATTCACCAAATCGATTCAGTACTACATATCGATTAAAAAAATCGATCTTGTTGGCTCCAAAAATCGATTCTTCGATTAATCGATTTCAGATCGCCATCCCTATTAGATTTCCTTATCACTAAAATGATATGAAAAAAATTGATGTTCGTCATCGTCATCATCATCACCAGCCCATATTCGGCCACTGCTGGACATAGGCCTTTCAAATTACACGCCACTGTGATTTGTTCTCGCGTCCAGCTTCTGCCAGTCTTCAGACATCTTGCGCATATCATCAGTCCACCTTGTCTTTTTTGGGGCGTTTTGCCTTTTTTTTGTTTCCTCAAATCTTTTGACTGCGTGAACCGATTTGAATGATTCTTTTTGTCTCCTTGCGTTTGGTCCCATTTAAATTTGGTTCAGTTCCGACAATGTGATTCATGAGCAATCCACATTTCTGTCAAGTTTTGATGGTTAAAGTCGGTTCTTTCTTTCTTAAGTTATCTAATCCAGGGGTGTCCAAACTAGATGGGACCCGGCCCAGGGCCAATAAAAATGATTAAATACAGTGGACAAATACGGACTGATGATGATTATGATGAAAAAAATATATACCGACGAATTGAGAACCTACTCCTTTTTGAAATCGGTAAAGAATTTGAGGAGAGGCCTATGTCCAGCAGTGGATAGGTATGGGCTGATGATGATGAAAGAATTTGAAGCAGATTACGCTGAGCGCACAGAAAATGGTCCGTAGATACACCGAGAGGCAGGTAGGTCGCGCGGGTAGTGGTGGGCTTATCCCTGATTAATATTACCCCAACCGGGATTAAGAATGCGACTTTATGTATACGTATGTGGCTTAAACTTTGATTACACCAACCTCAGACAAAAAACAACTAGACTTGCAATCCAAAACTGACGTCCTAACGTGGTATAAAAAAAAGTCGCCTCCCGCTGTCTGTCCCTATGTATGCTTAGATCTTTAACCCTTAACTGCATGATTTTTTTTTGTCTGAATAAAAACCTATCCTTCTTAAATTATGTGGCCTGCATCATGGAAAAAAAATTAAAAGTGGGCTAAAGTCAAAACTGCGTTCATACGTATTATGTAGTTGTATAATAAAAAATCTGTAGATGGGACGGCCAGAAAAAACAATTCGAGGAAAATTATACTGATGTAGTATTACATCATTATGCAGCTAAGGGTTAAAACTACGCAACAGAATTTCATGCAGTTTTCTTTAGACGATAGATTGACTGTCCGGGATGGTTTATATGTATAATACATGCATATAATGGCAGAGAAACACTGTTCATCCATCTAAATATATAAAAGGAAAAGCTGACTGACTGACTGACATAATCAACGCACAGCCCAAACGGCTGTATAGCCGTTATCTAGGCACTTGAAATTTGGAACGGACGTAGCTTAGGTACCGTAGGGGTGCACTAAGAAAGGAATTGCAGAAATTCCCACGGGAACGGGAATTAACGGGAAAATATTTTTTTATCAAAAATTTAAACCGCTCAGGTTAGACGTTTGAATTTTAGGTTGCAGGTACTACTAAATTACGCGAATGAAATCGCGGGGCGTCCACTAGTAATGTATATTATTGGCAAAACAACGTTTGCCGGGTCCGCTAGTTTAGAATAAAACGAGACAACTATACCGACGAAATGCAGGACTGAATGAGTAAGAGAGAATATTTTCTTCAGGAGGGTATTTTAACACATTTGCGGACAGTAAAATAAACACAATAGATCTTTTATTGTTATGACGCCTATAGGCGTTCACTGCCCGGGAAAGAGTTAGGATCCAAACTGTCAAATTGGTATTACAAGTGACAGTTTGTACCTACACCGAATGGGGAATTTCGGGGTCATTACTGGAAAACGTTGTTTGGAAAGTATGACAGTAATGACAGTTCTCCGCCAGAAAATCTGTCAGAAAAACGTCAAAGAAAATTCCCCATTCTATACATTTTGGTGGGAAAGAGACAGAAAGAAGGTGGTTCGCGGCTTCTACAGTCTGAGGCACCAATAATAATTCCCTCAGTAAACTAGGAGTAAACATTACCTACGTTTGAGCTAAGACCGTACTCACTAGGTACCTGCTAACCTCTTAGTTTCAGATTACTTTGCATACAGATTAGTATGTAGAATTAACATTTGTTACGCGATTTAATGCTTTATTACATCGGAGTTAAGCGGTACATTCGTAAAGCAACGTATAATGTATGTTCACTCAAGATGTGAGCTAAGGTTTTGGTTTCTGATTTTGTAGGAGCGGTTTGCTACTGATACGGACTTAGCTAAGACTAGTGCTGTGATGTATAATTTATACATTGTAGATGTTCTTAAATAAACTCAAACATAGTTTTAATTATTTATTTATTTAAACACTTTAATCATCGTATTAGAGCGTCTGTGGTCCAGTTGGTCGGACACTTGACTTGTAACCGGGAGGTCCCGGGTTCGAGTCCGGCTACTGGACGTGTACCAATGGGACTCTTTTTCAGAGCCTATGTTACGCAACGCAACGCTCGTACGGTGAAGGACAACATCGTGATGAAACCCGCACACCACAAGGTGTGTGAACCCTATAACGGTGATGGGCTCACCCCTGTCACGTTGGGTTAAATACGCTTGGTGAACCGTGGGTACTTGCTTTAGCAAGTGCCTCTGCCTACCCCTCTTTGCGATTAAAGGCGTGAAG
>SJJU01071570.1:0-11272 GCA_012932125.1 Conopomorpha cramerella | reverse complement strand
GATAGGGGATAAGCCCAGTACCGTTGTGGGTATACACTTCTTTCGTATATCTCCTTATTTATTTATTTTATTTTAAAATCTTTATTGCAGAATCAAACAATTGGCGGACTTAATTCCAAGGCATTTTCTACCAGTCAACCCAAGTTGTGGTAAAAAGTTCTGTGTGCAGTAGAGAAAGTAAACATAAATAAAACACAAAGACTCCTTTCATTGATTAATTCGAGAAGCATCAAGAAAAACGCATCATAAAAATTTGCTTATCGCGTTCCGTTTTGGTTTCAACCAATCGCAATGCGTTATATTTTCATTACGTCTTATCGTTTATTTCTTGAAGCCGTTTGCTAGATAGGCAAATGCTCAAATCACCAAAGCTCAATCCATTCTGTTTCTACATCTACAGTTTTTAACGTTTCATAAAAAACATACAGGTTTATGTATGTACAATCCTTCTCAGGCTGTATTTCACCGGCCCACTCATCACGTATTCCCGTCGCGGGTAGAGCTACACACACACACACACACACAGACACACACACACACACACACGTCGAGTAACAAAGACTCAACTAAGTTAGCCAGCACTCAAAGGTCAGGCGGGAGAGCCGAGCAGTCAGCCCCAGGAAGTTGCCAACAAACTTGTACATTAGACACCCGACTTGACAATCTTTATACGGAAATCTTCGACTTCTTGCGCGTCAAGAATCTATTTGTCATTTACACCTATATATATACACGATTTGTGGGTGACGTGACGTCATAAGTAGGTAAGTTTAGCGATGTACGTAGATTTATGCTCTATGTTCGTGTTCATAGAGTTGAATTTTAATTAACGGTGTTGGGATTAGTCAGAGATTACCGTACTCGCGTTCTTGACCACTCACGACTCAACTAATCTGATGACGATGATAAATAGGTTAACATTTTAATCCATACTTTATGCACTGTATAACTGACACACAGTTTTGCCTGTTGCACACATAAAAAAAAAGGCAACTACAAAATGAATAATTGCAGCAATATGCTGGGGAGCAAAACAAAAGCATTTTGCTAAACGAAAAATATCACGGGCCAGATGAAAAACCTTGTTGTACACGACTGTAACAAAAAAGACATACACCAACAAAACTGAAAACATAGTACAGGAGGCAACGGCGAGTAATTTCCAACGCCGATGGCCCGCGAGCGGCTGCCAAAATTGCCGAAATTTCTGGCAAAATCCAACGAATAGCATTTATTAAGTGGACCAGGAGGCGATCACGTTTTGCGGCTGGTGATGTATGGCCTACGTTGTGGCAGTGGAAGGCCATCGTTTTGTTATATAACACGCTTTTTTTGTGAGTGGCAACACTTTGATTTTATGTGGGGACACACTATACCCGTCATATATAAAAAAGTTGTAATTTGTGTGTTCATGAATGTGTTCAGATAAGGTATACGAGTGTACTATTGGCGAAGCTAGGGGGTAAGCCGGTAGTACAAGACAAGCCTATGCCAGGCATATTAACAAATATTTTCAAGGAAATTAAGTAGCGTAGGGACTTATTAGAGGTATAGCTTAAAGAAGTAAGACAAATAAAAAATCTAAATAAGCATTAGTGAAGTGCCTATTTTTCACTAACGGCTTACCTCCTAGCTTCGCCACTAGAGTGTACCCATTATAAAATACTATAACTGTAATTATACATCGTAAAAACCTATTTAAAAACACATTTATTTCTTTGTAATGTTGAAAAAGTAATACTTGGCAGTCTTTTAAATATTTCTTAATGTATAGAATACTTATCCATTCTCATCACTGTACTGAAGTGAAGTTTACTTTACTGATCGAAATGGAGGTTTAAACAAGTTCTAAAACCAATAGTTAGGTAGTAGGTACGAGTTGGGAAATGTTTTCTACTTTCATAATACATGTTATATATGTAAGTGCGTATAAATATAGAGTAATATTTTTGGTCATAAAAGATGGCGCACTCCACACGTAAACCGCACACAACGTCTACTTCAATTTTCAAAATGGTTACCGTCGAAAATCTAGCCGCGGTGCGCGCTGCAGAAATCCCCAAAAGTGCATTGAAAACACCCGGAAATTATGCGAAAAGACTCAACCCCTATAACATTTATGCTGCCACGTTGCGCACAAAAGTTCAGCTCCCATTGCAACAGCGAGAGAAACTAATTACATTAAATCATTAGTTACGGCACACTGCTCTGTTTACAATATTCAAAGGGAACATTTTGTAGGCCGCTCATTCAATAAAAAGCAAACGCGATACCACTGTCTACCTCAACATAATGATTCGGCGAACAAAGAGTTTTACGTGGAAAAAGTATAGGTATCACTGACTTTGATGTCTCTTTTCACGGTCTCTCATATCGATTACAAGCTTCAATTGATTCCAATAAACTGAATAGTGGAAAAGACCTTTTGATCTCCACGTCATCAGTTTGACCATCTTTCATTTTCTATGCAAAGAGAGATCTATTCACAAAGTATTTTCTTTTAAAAAAAAAAGTCGACTCGCTGAAAAGAGTATAACAGTCAGTGAGAAAAAGCCGCTCCGATTCCTCTGCATTCAATCTTAACCCCACTAACCCCTCTTCAAACTTCATTGAATTTCAATCAACATTTGCGTAAGACAAGAGGAAACTAAACTGAGAGATTGAGTGAGAGAAAAAATAAAATAAAAAAAAAAACATAACCCGTCGTCGGTATAATCACAGCAGCTTTTAGACTCCGTAGTCTGGTAGACGCATAGCAATTTCCGTGACCAATCGACTGTGAACGGGGGAGCGGCCATTTTTGCAACCGCCTGCCTAAGGAACGAGCAGCGCCAGTGTTGTTGTGAACAAACAAGAATGCGGCCGATTGTGCGAACGATCGACGTGGCCCGGGTGTGCCGACTGGGTTAGCTTTGCATAACTGAACATTCGAAACTTTAGACAAATCAATACCATCTCGGCGAAGAATGGCTCTGGAACTATTCCGTTGGCATTCCTTCCTACAACTCGTGAACGGTCTGAAAAGTATGTTTTATTGTAATACAAACTCGAATAAGCGAACTTCACTATAAACGTTTTTATTTCAATGAAAGTTTTTTTTGTTCAACAATGTTTACACTAAAATAAACAAACGAACGTTTCAATTTACCTAACGACATCGGCCCAATCCAATTAAATTCCTCGTTTGTCAGCCATTGAAATATTGAGGGCGCTACGCACTTCTTCCAGTCAGTCGGGCGCAGGGACCCTAAGGCGACTTAAGTTATGGGCGTAGGGAGAAAGCGGGGCATACGCACAACCGGCAGCAACCACTTCCCCTTAAAAAACAGTGTTTATGGCAACACCGGGCCGTAGGAAACATCGGCGATAATCGTAAAATAGTGTTGCTTTTTCACCCTGGCAATATGAAGCGATCTTATTCTAGTTACAGCGTAGCGGTGTATCTCTTCGTGCCGGGAAATACGATGTCAGGATTTGTCGCAGATCAATGTTTTATTGAAATAATAATGAGATTGTTGCGATGAAGCTTGGAATTGTGTCACATTTACAACGATATTGACACTGTATAAATACTGAACAGAGTAATAAGTTTGTGTACATAAAAGATGCCTTGTCGCTTGGAGACAAGAAATCTTTTAGGTCACTTCCTTGAGCTATACTTTTGGGGGGGACATCCCGTCCAACGAGGTGATTAAAACTTCTTGTTGAATTAAATTGACTGCCAGGCAAGTCATTAAAATAAAATAATGCGAAAATAAATCTTTGTTGCACAATCTAGATACATTACAAATGGGAAACCCACAATATTAAGATAGCAATTGCTGAGAGCGATAATTTCATTGCTTCCAGGTAACTTAATTAATTAGTAGTTACTTAGTGGTATGGTTAATCTGTAAACCTATTGTTAATATCAATTAGTCCATTGCCCAATAATCCCTCCCGCACTCTGGAATTACCTTATTCTCCTCAAACACCGTGCATTAGCAGATATAGATGGACTTCTGACTTCAAATAGGGCTCTATTTTTCTGTAATGAATGAAGAAATAAATCCGCGAGGCACACACAGCCGCCAGAATGAAAACAAAAAAGGAATATCCTCACATTCACATGTGACCGAGAGTGGATCGAAGACATGATAACCCCCGGGGCGGTGGAGGTAAGGGCGGGCGGATGGCCCGGAATCTAATTTTCAAATGCATTTCCTGCCTTTCAAGATTCGACGACGCGACGCGTACTGGTTTTTTTTTACATGTTTAAACAACGAACACACGTAGCGATTGGGCATGTTTTTTACGTGAAGATACGGAATAGTTTTATTGAGTATTTACTCGAGGGGGATTAGTGATAAAGTGCTTGGTTGCTTTAAATGCCCAAACACTCTCTGATGAAAGCGTCTTCACCTAGTTAAAACCGCTGGAGCTAGAGATTTAATAATTTTGGTTCCACTAAGGAAGGATTTTCCAAAATTATTGGCAATCTACAGTGCTTGGCCTCCATGTTTGTATCAGCATCAGCATTCCTTTAATGCTCGATCCAGTTTCGGGCGAGATCTTCCAAGATTGATATACATTGCGTCTTAAGAACAGATGCTTTATCTTCGTCATTGAATTTAAAAAACAATGTACTTTGTTTTCGGGGATACTCACACGCAGTGGCGTGCACACCATATAGTAAAGGAGACACTGCCTAGTATTTTGGCTACCCGACCTAATAATAGAGTTATTGCTAGATCTTTTTTTGTTGTACTCACGACATAGGCTAACGAAGGTCCTGTGTTTTGTGGGTGAGTAGACCTACCTATATTTCGTAAAGATAAGTTGCCTATACATATGTGTCAATCTTGTTGTAAAAGCAAGTGCACGCCACTGCTCACCCAAGAATGTGGATGTGTCAATCCAAAATGAATGTTTGTATCAGCATATGCATTACTTTCGAATGCAACAGGTTTTTGTACATTGTCAGTTTTCCCTCTTACCTGTCAGTGCCAAATATAGTACAAAATCGATAGTGTTCCTTCGAAAACGTTACCATAAATATTGTTTTTTTTTTCCACTTTATTCCGTTTCAAATATTTACACTCCCGTGGGATCGGACGGGAGCGAAATGTCGACCCGTTTAGAATTATATTCACTGTTTTTTGTTACACAAAAGACACGTGGATTTGGGACACGGTTGTGTAATAAAATAAGGAATAATAAAATACTTTCTGTATGTTTTAGTGTTAGGTATAGTTTTATCGTGTTTGGTTCGAGAGATAAAGATATTTTTTCTTTTTAATCACTATGAACAAGCGTTTCACCACCATCCTACCTGATGTTAAGCAGCGATGTGGTCTACGATGGAGCACACTTGTTCAGCAGGTACCTATTCTAGAATGGTAAGAAAATTTATCTCTTCTAGGAAACTTCGTAAAAGATATTCAGGTTTTTACAATAAGGGCCTTACTAATAATGGCGGAATTGCTATTTCGAGGATACACAAAGCTCAGCTTAATTTGTCAGTTGTATGTCAAATACGGAATAACCAGTTCTTGTAGACCTACAATAACCGTTGTATAAGTGATAACGCGTTTATTGGTAAGGGAGTTAATATTTAAGCAATGGACAAGCCACTTTAGTATCCACTGTTTTAATTTGTTGCGTATAAATTAGGAGGATTTTCAACGAGGTCTAAGAAATATTATTTATAGAATAGAATAGAAAATATATATGAAAGACCATTTGATCTATAGTTTGTTGTTAGTTGTACAACAATGTGCTTATCATTAAATAGTACAAAACAAAGTTGCCTCCCGCTGCCTGTCCCTAGGTATGCTTATATCTTTAGAACTACGCAATGGATTATTGTGCGGTTTTCTTTAATAGATATGGTGATTCTTGAGGAAGGTTCATATGTATAATACATGCATATAATAATAGAGCATTGTGAATTATGTATAATGGCAAAACAACGTTTGCCGGGTCAGCTAGTATCTGTTTATATTCCAACCTGTCAACGTCATTAAGATCAGATTCATTATTATTATTCGTCATTCTATATTGGAATCTCTACTGTGTATTCAATGGAAGAACATTCTCTATTTTAATTCACCACGACGTTTCCAATCTAATTTTCTTATACTTATATTAAATTAAATACTTAATTAATTTCTCAGCATCCACGAGATTTATGGCAAAAGGAACCTTACCGTAATAAAAAAAATATAAGTACGCAAGCACGAAAATGAGAAATACCTTTTACGGGAATTTGTCATCAACCAACGCCACCGTCGTTATTAGGGTGGTAAATTGTATATTACTACGTATTTATCATCACAGGGTATGATGATATGTAGGAGTATAACATACCGACATCGCAGGATTCCACAAATGCACATCGCAGGATTCCATAAATGCAGATCGTAGGATTCCCCAATTGCTCATAATGATTGATCCCTTGTATTTTTCAAAACAAATGTAAATACAAGTGGGAATGTATATAGTAGCATTTGTGGAATCGTCCTCATCGAGAGTGATAGTTACTGCAAACTTGATAAATTTATAATACATTTCATTTACTTACTAAGCAAGTGCCTCTGACTACCCCGCTTTGGGATTAAAAGGCGTGAAGGCGTTTAATTTATTTTTATTTTTTTCATTTAAGAAACGCGGACTGTCGTTATATTCAAAGTTTGTTTTAGTAATATATTACAGCGCAAAATTAATCAAAGATAACGCACATTTTGCGCGTGCTAATAAAAACACATATCAGAGGTTTGCAAAGAGCTTCAAATATGTCGAAGGTAGTTCCAAAATATCTCACGGGTGGCGCTAATCAGAGATGATCTCAAGGAGAAACACATTTTAGAATTGTCAACAGAAAATAAAACTATGAAATGACAACCCTGTCTAGGCAGTGCCATCTATGGACATTGAACTGCAATAAGTAAGCTGTCAGAAAATCTCCCATCCAACCACTTGGGAGTCAAACCAGCGTACATACATTATGTTAGATACATAAGTAGATAGATAGAAGATACATAGGTATATGTAGTAAGTAGAAACGTAAACAAAAAATGGCATATCCGCAATCCAAAATAAGTAGGTTACACAGGCACCTACCCGATATCTGGAAAGTGCCTTCCGACTTGCCAATCTTCGGTTACGAGTAAATTTCCGAAGGTAATAACCATGAAATGGTGCGGGTAACTAATTGCCGCGTTCTTACGTACAGTTTTCGGTCATGTGAAACTTCACAAGAACCTTTGAACTTGATCTGACAGTTCCCCACCAAAGTTCCGCACCACGGCTCAACATATAGTGGTTACTTAAACCTCTATGGAGGCTAATGTACCTACTTTCCCGTCGTTGGGGGCTAAAAATTAAACCCATCGAAAATTCCGAGGAATCAATTTGTGCTAGTAAATTGGGTGAGGAAATGCACGAAATGTATGTGCTTTTCACGGGAAATTTCGATTGTTTAACCGTTTTGGAGTATTTTAACAAAATTTGTTAAAATTATCCCTAATAAATCCTACATAATAACAGGACCTGCGGTTAGCTGCTCAAACGGATACAGTGACGAATGTATATTTTATACGTTTTTTGACAGATTTTCATTGACAAAAGTAGGTACAAAAATGTGTCAAACAAACGTCATGAGAAATTATCCAAGATTAAAACTCTTGGAGAATTTCTCTAAGAGAATTCGTATAAATTCCCCGAGAGTTTTAAACTCCAGTTGTCGCTGTTATTCCGAGTGTAAACGACAGAGACAGGAACCTATGTAGCTTCTTCAAAATGCGTTTCAGAATTCGTCCTTTAGCTTCTAAAATGTATTTTCATTAATTTGACAAGTGACGCACTACGCTCGTACGGTGAAGAACTACATCGTGATAAAACCAGCACACCACAAGGTGTGTGAACCCTATAACGGCGGTTCACTTGGGTTACCAACACGCTTGGTGAACCGTGGCTATTTGCCTAGCAAGTGCCTCTGTCTACCCTGCTTTAGGATTAAAAGGCGTGAAGTGCCAATAATTACACCTATTTTTTATTAGTCTGGTGACCGGTTCTTAATTCTAGGATGCAATAAAATATTACTGAAATTCCTACCGCTCCGAACCGAGGTGGAAAATCGCGTTCGGATTTGTAATCCTTCGAGTTTTTTTTTGGAAAACGTTTTCTCGTATTCTGAATTTAAAGTGGCTATATTTTAACGGTTCAATGTTTTGGTTGCAATCTTTATGACAAGGGATTGGAAAAACAAAGAAAAACACGGATCTACAGTGCGGTTTATAAGTTTCGTACGCCAGTTAAAGCAAATCGAATCTCAGAATACACTTTTAAGCAGAATTATAGTTAAATAAGTATTTTTTACACACATTAATCCATATCAACTCGTGTACATAAAGCCTAATGTGGCGAAAAGATCGCTCCTACATGGAATGTTAGATTTTCGTTGTATAATCAAAGTTTTATGACGTTGATCCTAACATATATAACTTTTTATGGCTAACTCCAGTTTTGACTTATCTACAGATAGTTTCAGCAGTTCTTCAGGTCAATTGATAGTTTTAATTGTTTGTTGGAATAGTATTTTGATCGTTACGTAAATAGCCCATTATTAATTTGCAGCAGTTTAGGTTTTAAGGTTTAGTCATTAAATATAAGAAATATGTAAGAAAATCTATATTATCCGTATCCGAACCAAATGCGGAAAATATAAGAGAATAGTAATATCTTTTCTGCGATATTTTGTGGGTGATCCATCGTAGACGTATAAATATGGCTAGGACGGTGGTCAAACGCTTGTTTAGTAAATTTCTTTTGACATTTTTGCTTTTAATGTATATACCTATTATTTAAATACAATTTAGATAGGTATGTGTTCCTACGCATGACCAAAATACGTCCTGATACGTCCGGATGGGACTTTTCACTCAGAGTCAAACTACTCAAAGGGTCCTCTCTCGTTCTAGTCTTGCAAATGAAACACAAATACATACATGCCTACAATATTGTAACACATACGAGTACACCAAAGTACCGGTTGTAATTCACACGGCAAAGCGCAGCATCAAACCCGTACTGTGACCTTAATTTGTTCAAACACACCACCAGAAAACTTGACCCGTGTTAACTCTATAATCTTATACACCAAAAAGTCCAATTTGAAAATGCAACCGCCCGCGACAGTACCGCCCGTATATATTCAGAGGCTTAACCGTTGCCGAAAAGCAATTAACAAAGGATGGGGTATTTCGGGAATATTTCCATAGTAAAAGCCATTCAACCCTTGCCTGGGTTGTACTGTACAGTTAAACGGCACGGTGCGGATCGGGCGCGGGTAAATCCAAACAAATGAAGCGGATTGGCTAACGAGACACGGCAGATGCGGGCAGGGGACCTCTCCGCGAACTGAGGACAGAGGTAGGTACTTGTGACAACGACACTGTCGTTTTTGTAAACACGAGTCCCGTGTGCTGGTTCCAAAAAAAAATATACCAATGGCATCTGGGATTACAGCTGGGCCATAAGCTGCCTACTTAGCACCAAATTTGAAACCAAACCTATGAAAAATGGTGTGTGTAGTTAATATCGATCCTCGTTGCTGACATTACTCTTTTCGATATCGTGAATACGTTCATGTCACATAGGCTTTTAGGCACATGCCACCGAATTAATCGATTAATGTTTGATGAGGCCTCAACTCACATGCCTACTCAAATTCAGCCATATATCATCAGCTACATAATGTCCACTGCTAGATGAGGGCCAAATATATTTGACTATTCAATAATGAAA
Organism: Conopomorpha cramerella; assembly: GCA_012932125.1. NCBI lineage: Eukaryota > Metazoa > Arthropoda > Insecta > Lepidoptera > Gracillariidae > Conopomorpha > Conopomorpha cramerella. The sequence goes on along the minus strand of SJJU01071570.1, from coordinate 1,486 downwards.
AGTCCTGAAAACAAGATATCACACTAACCACAAATGCTTACAAAATCTAATCATAAAATTTTAGTTTTTATCGCTTAAACTCGCGTCAATAATTGAACATTGTCTTCCTATGGTGTCGCTGCAAACACGTTTTGCTAAAGCGAGCTGAAGTAATGCTATGCAGTCGGCTAACAATAGTTAACCCAACCTCGAATGTCCCCAATATAACAATGTATTGTTCAGAAATTTGATTTATACGCTCGCTGTGTGTGCTGCTTCGTCGGCGGTTATCCAAGTCGTCCTTCTAACATTTAGATGTTCCATCGTACGAAATATCTTCGAAACGTTCACTGGATTGTGAACCTGGCGTGTCTATTTCTTCTTAGGTGCTGAAGATCTTTGTGGGTTGGTGAGAAAATTGTGCGTTTTGCGGTAGAGATATCGCATGCCTGAAAGCACTTTATATGGAGATGGATAGCTGAATTGATTTGGCAGACGGAAATTGTTGCCATTCTTGTTTAATCTAATTATTAAGGATCCTAAAGGGATGGAATGTTATTCCTTCCCGGTATCTTGATAATATGAGGAATTCATATTTAGTTACAACCGTCTATTTTCGGTATTTAATTTGTCAGTTACGTTTTGGAATAATTCTGATACTTTTTTGTTTCGGAATGTAAACACTAAATGGCATTACTCATCTACGTGTATAAACTCCTGCCTGATTCATTCATCACTCACTCATCAACGTCCAGACCAAACCCTTGATCCTAGAAAGATGAAATGTTGTGCAACGGTTCTTTTTATGCTGTTTATGTGAAGTAAGAAAGGATTTTTCAAAGTGCATCTCCTAAAGGGAAAATAAGGGTAGACGTTTATATAAACAAAACGTTAAAACTTGCTGGTAGTATTTTTAAATAGAAATGAATACTGTAACTGCGCAAATGAATTCGCGAGGCGTCCACTTATAATTAGCAAACGTATAGAAAAGGAAACCTGTTTTGAAGAGTAACCAACAAAGCAAATAACGTCACGGCTGCTTCCCAGAGGGGTCTTATCTAATCTTGATGGTCGAGGGTCTTGATGGATACACTTCGACCCACAAGGATCTTGTGCGTAATTACCTCCTGTCAGTTCTATCTACTCTTCCAAGATCTCTTCCACCATCGCCATCACCATGTGTGATACAGAATGTTACGAATAAAACTGCGATTGGCATATATTGATTTTTATTGGTGTGGTCTAGTTGGTCGGATACTCGACAATCAGGAGGTCGGTGTTTCGAGTCCGGCTTCTGGACGGTATACCAATGGAACTCTTTTCCAGAGCCAGCCTATGTACGCAACGCAACGCTCGTACGGTGTCGGAAAACATCGTGATGAAACCCGCACACTGCAAGGTGTCTGAACACTACAACGGCGATGGGCTCACCCCCTGTCACTCCTGAATCTAGACATATAAATGTGCTTATTGATGACTTTAGCCGGTCATTCATTTTTGGTGTGAC
>SJJU01071564.1:0-15029 GCA_012932125.1 Conopomorpha cramerella | reverse complement strand
AAAAAAAAAAAAAAAAAAAAAAATCTATTGTCAGATAAAGTATGACTATGTACGTACTTACATAAAGGCCATGCTCACGTGATGGGTAATAACGATATTAATCTACTTCACCTAAATCAAAGGCCATGCTTCTGACGTTGCTTTGCAACATGCTAATACCTGGTTATTCAGGTCTATGAGACAGTATTTATTGGGCAACAAAAAAAAAAAAAAAAAATTTGAAATGAACAAATATTTCAATTGCAGGTCGCCCCAAAAATGTCTCACGCAAACTCGAACCTGCCAAATCTGGAAAACTTTGATTGCGATGGCGACCCAACTTCGGTGGGTAGTCGTTGGGAAAAATGGAAAAGGGCTTTCGAAATATACCTACTAGCTTCTAACATCGAAGCACCTGCTAAAAAACGGGCTACGTTGCTCCACATTGGAGGACTTGCATTCCAAGAAATCTATTATAACCTACCGGGCGCCCATGTTGATGAACGAGATGGTATTGACGTCTATCAAGTGGCTCTTGACAGACTCAATATTTACTTTGCTCCAAAACAAAGTAAAATATATGAAAGGTACTTATTTCGACTAATGAAACAAGAAGAAGGTGAAACGTTCGAGCGTTTTCTACTGAAATTACGAAATCAGGCGGAGAAATGTCAATTTACTAATAAAGATGAACATTTAATCGATCAAATCACGGAGAAATGTAAGTCGTTAGATTTGAGAAAGAAAATTCTAGAAGCTGGGGATGATATATCATTAGACCAGATAATAATTAAAGCTAATGCTTTAGAAGTAGTTGCAAGACAATTAGACAATTTTAAACCTTTAAATCAAAGCAAAACGGAGATTAATAAAATTGACAATAGTTTTAGACCAGGGCTCCGTAAGCCACAATTCCAGAAAGAATCAAACTGTGGCAGGTGTAATAGTAAACTTCATTCATCTAATGACCCGAAATGTCCAGCTCGAGACAAGAGATGTTTGAAGTGTGGCTTTGTAGGACATTATAGAGAACAATGTAGGACTCGACCAAAGAGACGGTTTACCAAACCGTCAACTGAAGCTATACCGGCTAAAAGACATAAAGTTGAAGAAAAGAAAACTGAAAATAAATCTACAGTTGACTATATTTTTCACCTGGACGAGGACTCTGTAATTATGTGCAACATTGGTGGTGTAGATATTGATATGATTATTGATTCTGGAAGCAAATGTAATATTATCACGGACAAAACTTGGGAATTTCTCAAAACTAAACATGTTATAGTAAAAAAACAGGTCGCGGCACCAGACAAAATTCTACTACCTTATGGTAGCGACAAGCCTTTAGAAATAATGGGATCTTTTGAAGCGAATCTATCAGTTAACAACTGCTCTCAAGAGGCTATTGTTTATGTAATTAAAAATGGAACCCGAGATTTACTAGGGAAGGACAGTGCCATAAATCTTGGGGTATTACGAATCGGGCTGTGTGTTAATAATGTTCACACCAACAAACCATTCCCGAAGTTCAAAGGAATCATTGTCCATATTCCCATTGATATGAACGTTAAACCAGTTATCCAACCACATAGACGTGTACCTATTCCATTGGAAGACAAGGTTAACAACAAACTGGCTGAGCTAAAAGAACTGGACATCATTGAAGAAGTCAAGAAGCCTTCGTCGTGGGTTTCCCCGATGGTTCCAGTACTTAAAGAAGATGATGAGGTACGTGTCTGTATTGATATGAGGCGAGCAAATGAAGCAATTATTAGGGAGAACCATCCACTTCCAACAATGAATGAACTCCTTCCCCATTTTTCTCAGGCCAAATATTTTAGTAAATTAGACATAAAAAATGCATTTCATCAACTTGAATTGGCTGAAGACTCTAGATACATTACCACATTTAGTACTAGTAAGGGACTTCATAGATACAAAAGGCTAATGTTTGGAATTTCGTGTGCGCCAGAAATGTTTCAAAAAATTCTTGAAAAAATGTTGCTCGGCTGTGAAGGTACACTAAATTTTATTGATGATATAGTAATCTATGGATCTACAGAGGAACAGCATGATCAGCGATTAAATAGAACTTTCAAAGTCTTATCTGAACATGACGTTCTTCTTAATAAAAATAAATGTATATTTAAAGTACGCAAAATTGAGTTTCTGGGTCATGAACTCTCAGAACAAGGAATAAAACCTCTGCCTAAATATATTACGTCAATTCAAACAAGCAGAAAACCAAAAACTGTTGAGGAGATCCAAAGTTTTTTAGGTTTGGTTAACTTTGTTGGCAAATGGATCCCCGATTTAGCTACATTGACTGACCCTTTGAGAGAGCTATTGCGGTTAGGATTAGGTAAATCTGCTAACATCGAAAAATGTTGGACTGCTAAACAAGATTTAGCATTTCAAAAACTTAAAAATAGTTTAACAGAAATACAAACTCTCGGCTATTATAATCCTTCTGATCGAACGCAAGTTATCGCTGATGCATCTCCTGTAGGACTTGGTGCTGTTTTAGTCCAAATTAGCAAAGAGGGTCCCCGTGTCATAGCTTATGGTCATAAGGCGCTAACTGATTGCGAAAAAAGATATTGCCAAACAGAAAAGGAGGCTTTGGCTCTAGTGTGGGCGGTGGAGCATTTTAAAATATATCTTTTTGGCAAACATTTTGAATTGATAAGCGATCACAAACCACTTGAAACAATTTTTGGACGTAACTCTAAACCTTGTGCAAGGATTGAGAGATGGGTACTAAGGCTTCAGGCGTACAAGTACAAAGTTGTGTATCGGCCGGGGAAAACTAATGTAGCCGACACTATTTCAAGGTTATGTCAAAAAAGTCAACCTGTTCCTTTTGATAGCGAAAATTATGTTAACCAAATTGTTGATTATAGTTGCCCCATAGCTGTGTCACTGAGAGAAATTCAGGCATCGTCCGCGGCTGACGAAGACATCTTGAAAGTTAAAAAGGGTATTTTTGGCAATGACTGGCATGAATCGGTCCAGAACTATAAACTTTTTTGTACAGAACTCTGCTTTAACGACGATATATTGCTCCGTGGTACTCGAATAGTTATACCATCAAACCTCCGCAAGCGTGTGTTAGAGGCAGCCCACGAGGGTCATCCTGGCGTTGTTGCCATGAAGGGTCGTCTTAGAACAAAAGTGTGGTGGCCTAGGATAGATAAAGATGCTGAGCAAATGGTAAAATCTTGCAAGGGTTGCACTTTAGTATCCGCACCTAACCCACCACACCCCATGAAACGACGACAACTTCCAAATGAACCGTGGGTTGACGTAGCAATAGACTTTTTAGGACCACTGCCTAGTAAAGACTATTTATTGATCATTGTAGATTACTATAGCCGGTACAAAGAGATTAAAATACTACGTAATATAACATCACTTGATACTATCAAGGCTTTAACAGAGATTTTTTCCAGATTAGGATACCCTGCAACCATGACCTGTGATAATGGTAACCAGTTTACAAGTGAAGTTTTCCGGAACTTTTGCAAAGAAGGTGGCATAATTGTTCACAACACAGTTCCATATTGGCCACAAATGAACGGTGAAGTGGAACGGCAAAATAGGGATGTACTTAAACGCCTTAAGATCAGTCAGTCTCAAAAGAGTGACTGGAAACACGATATGTACAAGTATTTAATGATGTATAATAGTACACCTCACTCGGTAACAGGAAAATCGCCCTCAGATCTTTTTTTTAAACGCCAATTTCGAGATAAGCTTCCCTCTATACCAGATTTAGAAAGCAGATATATTGATGAAGAAGTAAGAGATAAAGACAGCCAAATGAAAGAAAAGGGGAGAGAATATGGCGATAGAAAAAGGAAAGCGATAGACAATGACTTACAAATAGGTGAAAAAGTATTGTTAAAAAATATTATAAAAGATAATAAACTAACATCCAACTATAGTCCTGAATCCCACACGGTAACAGGTGTTAGTAACGGTGATGTTTCCGTACGGAGTGATGTGTCGGGTAAGGAATATCGTAGGAATATTGTACACTTGAAGAAAGTGAATGATTCGTGGCAGGTAGTTAATAAAGAACCAGATAATGAAAACACCAATGATTCAAGTTCCTAATAAGTAACAGGAATGTTACCTTACAATTATTATTTGATAATAGTATTATAAGTCAAATTATTGTCATCATAATATCACTCCAGCCATTTACAAAATTTGTTAATGTATTTGTATTAATTATAATGGTAAGCAATAAAAATAAAAGATCTCCCAATTATGTACCTATAAGTATAAAGGATACATACCCAATCCTTATGTGAAACAATTAATTATAGTTATTACTTGTACCTATATACATTCTTGCAAATTATTATTTCATAATATTTAAGTACTAAAGATGTTCTTTAGTAAGTATTATATAGATTTGGTATTACAGCTTAGTAAGTAGGTACAACTTTACTAATAAACAAAATTGTAAACACCTAAAATTATTACATACTTCATTTGTATGATTGTTAACTGAAATGTTATTTGCTATGTTACAATGTTCTATCTAATTTATTCTTATTATTGTTACCTATGTGTAAAATTGATTGTCAATAATTTAGCAAAACAAATAAAGAAGGGATGTAGTGTACGCGCGGTGCGCGCGGTGGCGCCACTGCGCAGTCGCAGACCGGCAGTGTCGGACAGCGCACGCAATTTACTCTGTGTTCACTATATTTCCCGATTGCAGTACAAAAGCGTGTTTTATTATTTATTAGTGAGTGCTACATAACTAACACTACTTTCTTTTATATTATAGATTTCAAAAATCAATTCCTTCATTATTTACTTTAAGGATGGGCGGCGTTTTGTATTGATATCAAAAACAGGAAATTAGATGAGTAGTTTAATTCCTTTATATGAAGATATTCTTAATTACCTCTATGGTGTTCCATTAATAAAGGCTTTCTCTATACTTTGTCCTTTAATTCCCACTGCATAATTTTGTTACTCACTATATATCTATTATGTAAACAATTAAACTCAGATTTCATCATGGTTTTGAGGCTTTAAACAAAGCTTCAAAACTATGGTTCAGACATATTTTGGTTTGTTTAGTAGTAGAGACCTAAAGGTACTATATTATGGAACTAAATTGCTCTGCGCTCGTTCTAAGACGAGCTGGTTACATGTTAGCTTCTACTTGTGTTAACCTTCTAAAAGTTACAGACCCTAATGTTAAAATGAGAGATAGTGAAATATGTAAATTATTATCAAATTAAATTTAGGTCCATGAATATCAGCAGCAGTAAAAACATTGCGGGAAAACGGAAAAATACGTATAATCTCCTGTTACATGAATCAAATAAATGGTTGGTTGCCTTGTCAAATGATGAAGTAAATACCGACCAGTGCGTGCAGTGCGGTTCACTTCGCGGTTCTGGCTATTCTGGACTTCCTGGCTGGATGGCTGCGGCGTAGCCCGCTTACTAGACGGCTCCTCACGGTCCTCTTGAGTCGCGGCCCTCGTGTTGACCCTGGATGCATATACATAAATGTTGACAATTTGTGCAATGTAACTGCATAACCGCCAAGGTATGTATATTCTGCAGAATGCGTAATGTATTTTGATCTCTATCAGCAGTTTTACTTCTATATTTGTATAGTGGCGCTTCTATATCCATATCTCACACACCTGTAGAGAGCCCAGAAGGGTAGTCAGAAGCAGAGACGTGCTGCTGCGCTCTAAACACATTTCTCCTGTCTCATGTTCCACATTTATACAGGCTAAAGGCTAAAGGTGGACATCATTTCTGACCGATTTTATATGGCATCCGCTAGCCTAAACTTAACCCTTATCCGGATATTCGTCTTTTTACCTTTCAACCTGGGATATTTTTTTTTATTGTGATCTTGCCACTTTTCTTTGTTTTACGTTGAGGATAAGATGATTGATTATGTTGATGGAGACGGCGGGGATATGTGGTGCGGCCACTAAAAACCCCCCGGTGACTTCTCTGCGCTATGAGCACCGGAACCGGCACCCCCGGAACACCCTGAAGAGTATAACATCCAGGGGGCCACCGGTCGCGCTGGGCCTGCTGTAAGATGGAAAGCGGGCCTCCCCACTCCTCTGAGGGGAGGGACATGTGGCCCTCCAGCTCATGAAAACAATGTAATGTTTAACATTGTAAATGTATTTTAAATTGTGTACAATTCATTAAAAAATACTGGTGATTAACTTACCCGCAGGTGCATTTGAACAGCTTGAATAATGCCTGACGGAACTTCGTGTTCATGCAGCAATAAGTGAGGAATTTAGAGAAGGAGTAGCAATTGGATACCAAATTTAGAATCTCCATACCGCGGGGACCCATGACTTGGTAGAGTGTGTCGGGGAAATACAAGTGAATCTAAAACAAAATAATACACAATAATAATATTTAACCATGTCTAGATCTTTTTCGGAAACACATTTTTTATCTAGACGGAGGTGACGTGACAAGCTCAGCCCAAGTAACTGAATGTTCGCTCAACATAATTGACGATATTTCGAAAATCCTAAGACACCTATTAAAAATACCGTTTGTTTACTGTTTAATCCACATCACAAATATATTATTATGTTTATAACGAATTTTCCGTTACATACGTATATTTATTGAGCAAATTAATAAAATGTAAAACAGCATCTCAGACGCGACATACGGCTGCAAGAAAAAAGGTCTATGCTATTTTTTTTTTAATTATCTTAGGTATAGTCGGACGTCAATCAGTAAGCCTTTCAGTAGGACTTCAATCAGTAAGCGTCTTTCCCCATGAAGCGATTCGATACAGAATTGCGTCGATAAGCGATATCGGTGAGATATCAAAACCGTCGCGAGTCCTTTGAAATTGTATGCAGAGTCGCGTGAGTGTCCGCATGAGCAAGCGATATCGGTCGTTCGACCGCGCGATATCGCATCGCATGTACATTCACAAGACGAGCGATACAGATTGAATAGTATGGGGGCTGGTCGAGCGCTCGATCTTGTTTCGACCTGCGTGCGACGTCGCGTACGCAAATATCGATAAGCAATTCAGTCGCCGACGCTTGCTCGAACCTTTTGGTAAGAAACTATCTACTGGGGAAGAATAAATATTACATAATTTATTGATCAAGATGGAGGAGCAGAATACTATAAAATTTGTTCAAGAAGTGGAAAAACATCCGTGCCTTTATAATCATACCCTGCCCGAGTACTCTCAGCGCCATTTGATAGAACTGGCCTGGAATTCCATAGCTACAGGTTGCAAACTATCTGTTAAGTACCTACCCTATTTATATATAGGTACTTCCTATTTAAGTTATTTAGGTACATACATACGCTTAGTGAAACGTGGACACTTGTCTAGTGAGACGAGTGTCCCTGCCGACCCCTCCTTGGGATATGGTGTGAGTGTATTGACATAGGAACCTACCTACTTTAAAACTTTTCCGTTCACGATTCACACAAAGGTACCTATTTGAAGTTTTGACTAGGCAGCAGGCGGAACGGACGGACGGAACAGAAGTACCTAGATAGGTACCTACCTAAATCTTTATAAAAGCGCTCCCCAGCAACATATACTATAACGTAGGTAGGTACCTCCTATACATAGGCGCAGATTAGGTACAGATATCATAATGCCGGCCTAGTTTTCTTTACAAAAAGTAGTTAATGATATGCCACCAAAAACATAGGTAAGTAGGTACATGTAAAAAAGGAGAGCCAAGCTGAATAGGTACCTACTTACCTATCTACCTCAAAAAAATATTCTTAGCTGTGGGCTTCGCCGCAAAAAGAATGGAGATCTATGAGTAGGTATATTATATAGGTAGGTAAGTATATACCTAGTTCTGTGCAAAATCAAAATATCTATCTATAGGTAGGTTCCTGCACAGTAACATTAGTAGAAAGTATTACTTAAACACAATTTATTTGCTTTATTGGATAGGTACATATGGTACCTATGAATAAAAAAATGAGATCATGGTAGGTTAAATTTGACTTTGCCAGTTTTTATAAGAATTAAAATATTTAGTAAGTATTAATGTTGTTACTTTATAAAATGACTAATTTAAAGAAAAATTTAGACGAGTCAAATCTAACCAACCATGATCTCATTTTTTTTATTCATGGGGAGGTATCCAATTAAGCAAATAAATTGAGTTTAATACTTGTCCCTAATGTTATTGTGCAGGTACCTATAGATAGATATTTTGATTTTGCATAACTTGGTATATAGGTACACCTACTAATTTAGATCTCCATTCATTCTTCGTCTGACAAACATGTACAAAGCAACGTCTTCCTCGTCGCTCGACATGATTAGAAATGCTGATATTTTCCGTTGCGCAGCGCGCTCGATATCGCGGCGATACAGAATTGCATCCATTCGGACGTACGAGCGATTTTTATCGGCTCTCGAACTTTTATCGCGCGACCGATATCGCTTCATGGGGAAAGACGCTAAGTCTATAAAAAAGCCGGTTTTCTTTACAAAATATGAAAAAGTTCATTGGAACAAAATATTTCATTTTGAAACTTATAACTCTAATATACTTTACATTCTAGTATTAAAATAATAGGGAGGGCATGTGACCTTTTGTGAAAAGCCCGGGATCATATTGTTTAAACGGGGAATTTTCTTTGACGTTTTACGAGATAATCTTGGGAGAATATTCTTTGCATAAAAGTAGACGGAAGACAATAATACACCGGGTACCTTTTTTAAAATATCACTATGAACAAGCGTTTGACCACCATCCTGCCTGATGTTAAGCAACGGTGTGGTCTACGATGGAGGACACTTGTTCATTAGGTACCTATTTACCCGCTACTTGAAGCCCTTCAGACTGTACTGCGCAGGAAACTCAGACTCCGAACGCGGTCCCAAGTCTGGTCAATCTGCTCGTCTTCAAGCACATCTAGAGTTTCATACTGATTCCTGAGGCTTAGTCGCAATTTCTCCCGGAGTTCACAGCACTGGAGTTTCCGTACTTCGAAGCGAGTTTCCTACTTCTAGGGGCTCTCTCTGTCTTGCGTTGGGGGACCGCCCGTTTGAGTCGCACTTCAGCAACGACAAGGTGGTGGTCACTATCTACGTCGGCTCCACGACGGTTCCGACCGTCCAACAACGAGGATCTCCAGGTACGGCTGATCGCAACATGATCAATTTGGTTGCGTGTTACGCCGTCCGGAGAGTTCCACGTTATCTTGTGGCACTCTTTGTGCTTGAACAGCGTCCCACCCATAACGAGGTTTCTGGAAGAACACAGCTCACCGAAAAGTTGTCCGTTCTCGTTCATGTTTTCGGCAGCACCGTGTGTAGCCATGTAGTGTTATCTTGCCTCATTGTCGCTATCCGTCATCGCGTTGAAGTCGCCCAACAACGCAACAATATCCTGCCTTCAAATGGTTTTCAGTGTGGCTTCGAGCTGATCGTAAAAGGCAGCCTTTAGGTCGTCCGAGGTGACATTGGTCGGGGCATAGCACTGGACAATGCTAATCTTGCGTGCCCGAGACCCAAAGCGTGCCAGAATGATGCGCTCTGACACTGGCTTCCAACTGAGCAGGCTTTTCTTGGCACATCGGCTAAGCAGTAGTCCAACACCATGCTCGTGCCGAGCGTTCTCGTCTTAAGAGTGTAGTGCCAAAATCCGCCCCCTGCTCACCAAAACCATTCCATCTTGTTTCACTTAAACCGAGAATATGGATGCCGTACTCGTTCATGACCTTAGCTATTTGTGGTAGCCTCTCTGGTCGGGTCATGGTTCTTACGTTCCAGCATTCAATGCGAGTCCGTTGTTTGATGCCAAAAGTGGTCGTAAAAGGGTTCCGGATATTATATTGCGTCGGTGTCAGAATCAGTAGTTTTAAGGGTGTGCAGGTGATTAGCCCACAGCACCCCGATCACGACGATGGGGCTGCCATCCATGCGTTCGAGCCCGCAGAGCCAGTCTTTTAGGGAGGTACCCCAAGGCCACTGGAAGCCCCTGTGGTTTCATATGGAGTGACCTTCTCCGGCCTGTTGGCCCGCGGGCTTTATTTCGTTCCTACCCTGCTACTGACTAGTAGCCGAGCTTTCCCCTATCCACCACCTGGGGACGCGTCTCCTAGGAGTGAGGCTCTCCTGAAGAAAAATTAAAATGTCTAAAGAAAATTAAAATGTTTAAAGAAATGTACTCAAAACAGTTTCTTGGAATATTGTGTAATTCTTATAAAGCGGGTTCTTAAAGGTAGGGTAGGTTAAAAGGCAATTTAATATTGTTGTACCCTATGGTAGGAACAAGTAGGTAATTCAGGTTTGTCAGGATAATTAAATTTTATTTTATATTACTTATTTAATTACCTGTACATATATTTATTTAGGTAGGTAGGTATTTAAGTAATATCTGTCTGTTATTTTTATTACTATAGTTTTATTCGTGTTTATACAGAGAGTAACTAAATGCTACAGTAGGAATTGAAGGCCCTGTAGATAAAATATTAATTAATGTAACAACATAGTGGAAATAAAGAATATCTTCATCTGAAGAGGTGGATTCTTGGACGCGTGTTTTCCCACTGTCCACCCTGGGGTGGATTTTCTAGGGTAGATATTCGGAATTGGCCGGCAAAATGCTAGTCTGTTCGAGAAACTGGAACCTATAGTTCGTTTTATAATTCGACGAACGATCTGACACTTCGAGTGTGCCAATTTTTTGTAATAAGAAAAATAGTGATGTGCAAAAAAAAATCGCAAACATTCTTCAATTCCGTTCGTTGAAAGGATTTTTGTGTGAAAATTAAATATTTTTTAATAACTTCCATAAATACCTTATAATGCCAATAATCATTGCAGAGGGTTTATACTTGTATACTAACGTCCACGACGTAGTGAGAAATCTCTAGGCAGGTAAATTCTGGCTAGCCAACCATGAACTCAACTCGAAATCCAGATTCCTTACCTACGCTGTCTACGGTAAAACTGCATTTAGCAATCAGACGAAAATTATTGTCTTGTAAATGTACCTAATAAAATACGGAAGTTAAGTGAAACACGAAGGTGTGGCACTTGCTTAAATGTTTGCATATCAATTGTTTATATGAGTGACCCAACAACACTGAACACAATAATATTTTTTTCTCGGTGACAAGCATTTAAAATTCGTTTCCGTAACAAAACACCAACCAACGTAACAAAGACAATAACAAAAAAAACGTAACAGTAACAATAAATAACAGCAAAACCAACAATAAACAAAGGAAAGATATCGCTGTTAATTTTATTCTTTACAAACGCTACCTACTCTTTTATTACTTTCTTTTTCATTCATTTCATGAATTTTATCCGTTCATTTATTCGATTATGAAAGTCAATCCCTATAGATAAAAAACTAGCAACATTATTTTGCAAAGTGACATTTCCATGTGTCAGATCGTTCGTCGAATTATAAAACGAACTATAGTGTAGTGATACTTGAACATGCAACTCGAGTCTCTCGCTTTGAGATGTATAGGAGGTTGTTTTTTCAAGATGAATTTATTACATTTATTTAATACATGAATTTTTTATGTGAATTAACAATGCGAAAGTAAGTAGTGGAAAACTTGCCTCTCATAACTCGTATACGATTTTCGCATGACACATCTCCTGTGTTAACGTAGTAAGGCTAAGCTCTTTAGGCGAAATTTGTCCGGAGAACTCGCCTTTCGTGTCTCCCATTTAGATCGTACGTTTCTCGTACGTAACTTCCAATGTAAATGGTTTCTTAGCGACGAACAGTGTCAGTCGTATGAACGTGATTCAACGACTTAACAACATTCCTACTTTCATGCGAATGATCCTTTGGACCAAAGACAATACTCACGTTGTTTGATTTTACGACAGAGACAGTTTTGACAAATCAAATATGAAGAAATATGTAGGAAGTAAACAATAACCATAATTACGAAAAATAGGAAATGGCAATGAAAAAATGAATGAAACAAATGTTGTCCTATCCACTGTCTATACTATTTAAAAAATCCAGCCATCCTGACGAACACCATAATCGCCACGCTGGGCAGGCAGGTTGGTGATCGCAGTGGTGTTGTGGTTTAATTCACAGAGAGCGCTGCTGCCCGTCCTCTGGAGGGCTCCCTCGGTCGTCGCTTGCGACCCCCATAGCGGGAAAAGTTTGGCTGGAGTGGTGACACAATATGTATTCTATTCGTCGTCACCACCCTCCGTACTGTTTACTTCTATTAGGTCATATTAACCGGTATATCCCGATTATTTAAGGTTAATCCTCCCAAAAACGAACTGCGAACTAAACCGAAACAAAAAGTTCACACTGCAAGTACATGGTAACGGTTTGAAAAAAGAACAGGTTCCCGAGCCCCGATAGAGAACATTTGGTCTCAAATAAAAGGATATGTTTCACAAAGAAACGTTGATATGTATATTTCTACCGTAAAACGATTAGTTATGGAAAAAGTGGATTTAATTAGTCCAGAGGATTCAAAAAACGTTTGTGACCATGCTATAAAATTTGAGAATCAGTATCGACGTAATGAAAATTTGTTAGATCATGTTGACAGCATAATAATAAAAGTAAATGAGGGCTCTGACAGCGACCCGTCTGAGAGCAATTTTGATTCGGTAATGGAAGATATTGAAAATGAGATCGGTATGTTTTGATAAGATCAAGATATTTTATTCTCTTGAGACGCGCCTCGTTTTTCTCCACAAGCATCTTTTTATTGTTATTTATTTTCTTAAACCGGAAACCAATTTGGTAAATAAACCTGCATAATTTATTGCATCCAGTAACTTTGACTTTAAGGCCTTAATTGTTGGAACTTGTTTATAGATCAAATGAAAATTGTAAACCATTCTGCGAATGACTCCGAAATCGAAATCATCGAGGTTAAGGCAATTTTTTTTTAATGGTCTACCTCGGTTGTTTTGTTTAGAGTCATTCGTATCGGTCTTAAACTCTTCCTCCTGCAGAATTTTTATTACAGTTGTACGGGAAACAAATGTTTTTGGCATGCTCACAAGCTTCTATTTTCAAATTGCGATAAAATACAAATAAGTTGCTAGTATGTCCTTATCACCCTGTATATATATTTTATGCTTCGACGCGACCTACCTCTTCGCTGGTTAGAGAGCCACTGACGTTTCAGCAGAAGGTTCTTTGATAAGAGATAGCATAAAACATAGCCGACGGGCTCTTTCTTACGCACTAAGTCTCATAATTATTCACTAGGATTGTACACAATAACTGTTTGTAACGTATTTTTTTCAATAGTACATATAATTACTTATGGAATAAAGCCTCTAATTAAAGCAAGAGTGCTTCACTTTTGATTTGCTAATCGAAATTGTTTGAAACGGGGTACGCACTTCACTTTTTCCCTGGTCCAAGGCCAGTGGCGTGCACACCATATAGGCAAAAAGACACTGCCTACCTTAGTATTTTGGCTTCCCCACCTAATAATAGAGTTATTGCTAGATCCTTTCTTGTTGTACTCACGACATAGGCTAACAAAGGTCCTGTGTTTTGTGGGTAAGTAGATAGGTAGGTATATAGATACCTACCTATATTTCGTAACGACAAATTACCTATACATAGGTGTCAATCCTTGGGGATTACTGCCTACCTTGTCGTAAAATCCAGTGCACGCCACTGTCCAAGGCACAGTTTTTGTTCCAGCTAACAGCTGATATCGAAACAGCTGATTGATAATCAGCTGATATTGAATCAGCTGGCTAATGTTTAGGAAGCACTAAATCCCAATTCAAGGGCACTGCAAATCATTGTCTTCACTTTCAGATGGGACACACACTATTAGCGAATAAAAGAAAAATGTAATTAATTTTTTATCATAAGAAAATAATTAATTTTCGAAGGAGGGCTCACCCCCTGTCACGTTGGGTTAAATACGCTTGGTGAACCGTGGGTACTTGCTTTAGCAAGTGCCTCTGCCTGCCCCTCTTTGGGACTAAAGGCGTGAAGTGTATTTTTTTTCGTAGGAGGTCCGGAGGACCGGTGCAGTTAGAGCGACGGTGGCTCCCTCTCTGAAAGGAATGAAGATAGCCACAGTGCTAGGCTACGTGTAATGTTATGTTGTCGTGTATGTCGAGTTTCGCTCGAGATGCTGAAGGCGGTGGTAACTAACCTGCTCTCTTTAATGTAAGTTCGCGATACGGTTAAGTGCCAGCTGATTGGGGCAAGGCCGACATTATCCCGCTGTATAATAGGAAGAGATCCCAGTAGCAATCAATTAGGATCGTCTGCAAACTGTATGTAAAAGTTTTGACTAAAAGGGTCGTGCGAAAGACAGAGGGACAAATTGAGGATTAGCAAGGCAGGTTGGAAAGATTGCAATGATCAGATCTTTGCGCCAGAGATTTTGGCAAAAAATCAAAAGGCTTTCTGTGACTTTTAAGGACTGCAAAATGCTTGTACCCAAGAATAGGGTGACCCTGCTGTCTAAATTCGAATTAGGCGGCTCCCTGGTACTAAAATAATAATAAAAATTAAGGATTTTCAGCTTAGTTTGATATCACAAAATCTCACGTAGGGCTGTGTGGCTTCGACGTGGCTCAATTTGTTTATGGACAGTTATTTGGGGGATTTAAAATATAGTATGTCTCTGTGATGTGTCTGTCTGAAGTGTCTCTTGTACACAGAGGGACAAGTGTCACTTATATCGTCAGTTGTGTGAGAGTGAGTTGCAGGACATAGCTAACTGTACGAATGGTGCACTGGAATGGAAGGGAATTAAAGTGAAGCAAAACAAAAATTCTGGCTGTGGAGAACTGATTGTGAAAATGTGAGAATAAAAAAAAATAAAAAATAAATACACTTCACGCCTTTAATCCCAAAACGGGGTAGGCAGAGGCACTTGCAAAAGCAAATACCCACGGTTCACCAAGCGTATTTAACCCAACGCAACGTGACAGGGGGTGAGCCCAGAACCGTTATAGGGTTCACACACCTTGTGGTGTGCGGGTTTCATCACGATGTTGTCCTTCACCGTACGAGCGTTGCGTTGCGTACATAGGCTCTG
>SJJU01071558.1:0-10363 GCA_012932125.1 Conopomorpha cramerella | reverse complement strand
ATAGTAAATACCATCCGGCAATTGTTCACATTAATCATAATTTTCCTGTATTCATAGCATTGCTTTTAAATAATTTCATTGCGTCAAGTTGTGGCTGGAGGCAAAGCTGATTACTTACACAAATAATAATAATTAACATAAGCCAGCTGACTTTTTTCACGAGTCTATAACGTTGAAATATAAGATTGGGTAACACTACACAGTATAGGAAACAAATATAGTCATATTTGTTTTATTCATTTTATTTTTAAAGTTCGGGAAGGGGCTGTTCTAAAATTAATGGGAGGGAGAACAACAGTTTCAGCAGTCTATACATAGCTATCTGTTATGCTACATTAAATTAGGTACCCTAGAAGAAATCGCTCTGAGCGATGAGGTCGCCTATCCGTCGTACTTTTTTAAATTGATATTTGTAATGTATAGTGTCCAATAAAAATCTATGCCTTCATTTATTCATTCACGGTAATTTAATTCGATATGGAGCTAGATTTGTGGGCAATATCATTAAGTAAGAAGGTTAGATAAGCGAAAATTGTTAGGATTTGCTATTAGGAACAACAAACAATCCATCCAACATCCTCCAATTAATCCTCTCTCGATTACTTACTGACGTGTAAATTGGTCACCTCATTATCAACAGGTTGGAGATATATTTTTTTTAAACACAATGAACAAGCCATTGACCACCATCCTGCCTGATGTTAAGCAGCGATGTGGTCTACGATGGAGCACATTGTTCATTAGGTATCTATTCACTCGCGACTTGAATACCGTAAGACTGTACTGCGCGGGAAACACAGACTCCGGCAAGTTCTACCACATCCTGGCGGTTCGCACTATGAAAGGAGACGCAAACCGTTATGTTCGCGTAGATGTTAAATCCACCTGGTATGGATGACGTTCTGCCGTTTTTTTCTGCAATTGTAAAAACACGATTGGGGTATTAGGTTATGCAACTTCGTAGCACACACTCTCCAAAATGCACCCGATAGAAGACGGATAGGCTCGCTATAGAAGAGCTTTCTCTGGCACATCGCTCATCAATAACCTAGTGAAAACTCTACCTTCTTGCCATTCTCGTCTCAAATATTTATATATTTTAAACACATTGAACAAGCGCTGGCAGAAGCTGGATGCGAGAAGCCGAAAACAGATCACAGTGGCGTGCAATTGGAGAGGCCTATGTCCAGCAGTGGACAAGTATGGGCTGTTGATGATGATGATGATGATGATGAACAAGCGTTTAAAAGATATGTTTATATGTTTATGACGACGGGACGGGACGGGCCCGTTGGTGTAGTGGTCAGCATGTCTGCCTCTGCTCCGTAGGGTCGTGGGTTCGATGCCCACCGCAGACAATTGCTTAGATGCTGAGCTTTTAAGCACTTGTTGGATGTGTCTGGGTGTTTTATTTATATAAGTATGTATTTAAATGAAAAAAAATATATATAGAAGTAAATATATCTCGTTGTCTGATTTCCATAACACAAGTGCTTTAGCTACTTAACATGGGATGAAGGCAATGTGTGTGTTGTTGTAAAATATTTATTATAATTGTTATTATCTAGTATTAAATATGGTAGCTACTTATAAGTTAATGAACTCTTCTCTAGACTGCTACTGCTCACCGCAAAAAGTTAATATTTGGGTGCCATATAACTTACCTAGATCCGATAACCATATTGCTTTTCCATTTCGCACTGCAAATCGAAATTGAGTATTTTTAGCAAAATCATATTAATAATTTGTCTTGTCAACGGTAACATTGACATTTTTAGTAAGTAATGGTCTCTCTAATTTTTTTTAATGAAACGCGCACAGACATTATAACTCAATATTGTTCACCGTGTATATAGGCAATATATTATATTGAGTTATAATGGTCTCTCTGCTACGTTCTACAAGCTCTCATGTCCATTCCACGTAATTTTTAGTTTTACAAAATTTATTATTATAGTCTGGCCAGCAAGTCGTGGCATTTACGATTTATTGAGATTTGACTTGCAACACCAGCAATGTGTCACTCACAGTGGCTGACATACTACTGACAAACACGACTGAAAAGTAGACAATAGCCTTCCTGTAAGATTATTTTCGTAAAATTCATGTGCGTAAAATGTCTAAACCTTTTTAATGTGGGGTCAGGAAGTTAGTTTATGATATTTTAGAGTAATACCCGGCCGTGTAACCTGAGGATGAAGATATTTTCGAGGAGAAAATGCAATATTTTTGTGAAATTATTGCTGTGTCAGAAAATGTAAACAAATAGAACTGTTTATTTGTGATTTCACAGTCAGTGAATAGTAAATCGTCCCCTCCATGGTAAACTTACCTATCTGCATTTTAAGCTTTTTACAAGCGCGCCTAAGGAATATTACAAAGTGATTTTTAAATTCAACGGATTTTCGGTCTTTGGCTTCGATGATCGGTTTAAATAAGAAATGTGAGGCTTTTTTGTACATAACTCAGATATTAACTAGTTGCAATTTGCATTGTTTTAGAAGATATTGCACATTCGTTACTTTATGCCATCAAAGAGAGAAAAGAATTAACTACGTTTTCACACCAGTGAATTTACGAAAGTGCCACTTAGGTAAGTTTAACGTGTTGCCTTTGGCTAATAAATGTACTTTAGTAAGTTAGGTTAGGTTAGCAATTGACTTGTGTACGATCCGCAGTTTCATCCGCGTAGTTCCCGTTCTTGTAGGAATATCGAGATAAAAAGTATCCTATAAGTTAATATGGCATATAAGCTATAAAGTTTCATCAATATCCCTTCAGTAGTTTTTCAGTAGTAGTGAAAACATCCATCCAAACTTTTGCATTTATAACATTAGTAGGATTTTATTAGGACGCTGTAAATAATAGAATTATATAAAAAATAAGTAGGTACTTTTATTTAAAACATGGCTCTAGACTAAATTAAGTCTTAATCCTCCTCGACTTTTAAAATTATAGAGGTGTTACTTAAAAAAATAGAATTATCAAAACTCCTCGTCATCTTCCTCGACGTCTGGCTCGGCCAATCGATCTTCTACATTTTCGGAATCCGGAAGTTGTTCATAAAAGGCATGGTAGTACCTGGGTATTTGATTTTCTTCACATAGTTTTAATAGATCCCGTTTTTTTACTTTCGAAATTGGTAGTCTAGTATTATAAACAGCTCTTGGCATTAATGCATCAGTCTTTCCTTTTTTTGCTTTTATTTTAAATTCTGTGAAAACCTCCTCGTTATAATCGCTTTTGATAAAAATTGAATATGGACTTTGTTTACGGTACTGAATCCATACAGCATCTTGGAAAGTAATAGTCTTCATCTTATCAGTTATGTCCTCATTTTCGTCATCAGTTTCTGTTTGGTTGTTTCTCTTTTTGCCTTTCTTTTTTTTACCTTGTTTCTTCAGTGCCGCAAACTGGCAACGACTAGAATTGAATTCTAAAAACTCATCGTGTGTTACTACATGCACATTGAAAGGGCTTGGGTTCTTTCTAGCCAGTCTCATAACTTGGATCCATCCATCCGGGGTGTATACGGCAGACTTCTTGCACCTTTGTTCTATTTTTGAATGCACAGAATCACACTCCATGTGACTATGCCCAGACTCATGAAAAACATGATCAATTGTCTGTATAGTGGGATGGGTAGTCACCAGATACAAGAGCATGCAAGTGAAGTTAATTTTTTTTTGCTGACCTCCGCAGTTATCAGACATCATTCTGACATGTGATACTTCTTGGTTACGAGAAATGTATTTATAAACACATGTAGCAATTTCAGTGCTTCCACGCTTACCTTCCGTCTCGTACCAAGTATAACAATCAACATTCTTGCTGCCGAATTGATACATTGTTAAATTGTATACAGCGAGCTTACGGACATAAAAAAAGGGGCCTGATGCACCTTTGGGAGTTTGAAGTACCGCTTCTAAATCAAAGTTGAAAGCCAAAGTTTTATCGTCGGTATTTGCAGCTTCTTTGTCGGCGTCGCGACGCAAATAAGCATCATCTCTTCGCTTGAGGTGCTTAGCATGACTATCTTTTTGAATTTGAGTCAATTCCTCGGGTTTGATTTCTTTATGTGCTACGCATTTCTTACATAGGTCCTTTTTAGGCATGTGGAATCGCAATTTGTACGAGTGAAACATTTTTCGGTACTTCTCAATACAAAATGGTCGAATGTCTTTTCCCTGACACATTTTTTGTACCTACTCATCGTACATTATTCTCAGATTTAGTCCGGAATCAAGATACCTATACTGGGTTTTCTTTCTGCAATAGTGCGATTCCATGACAGGAAATGAAAATATGTGGTTTTTAATGAGGTTGTCCCTATAAGGCGTTGCTTTATTTGGAGGAGCTTTTTTACCCCTTCTGTCAGCTAATAGAATGCCTTCGGGAGAAAGCTTTTTCAGAGCTCCTCTAACGATTCCTTCCTTGATGTTGAGAGTATCCAAGAAAAAATCTCGGCATACTGACACCTTTTCATTGCCAGACACAGTAAAGAAATATTTATTAGTAGACACTTTGCGTGAAGGTCCGTCTTTGGTCGATCGTTTTTTTTTCCCTTTTAACATGCTGTATTATAAATTGTCGCTGATCTTTTAAAGACTTTAGAGACCGGAAACACTCATATATCTTCTTTCGAACATCCTCTGGTATAACCTCATTGCATTTATGTTTCGGTTTATTTAGGCATGCCGGTTTCTTGAACGGAGCAGCTGCAACAGACTTTCCTTTAGTTGTTTTATATGCGTCACCTCTAAGACGCTTCTCTCTCTCAGTACGTCTCTTCCATTTTGAGGGATCTGAGAAAGATTTTTTCTTAGGAGATGGGAGCGTTTGAGTTTCCTGTGGGACTGTCAAGTGCAATCCAGGTGTGGATGCGCTTCTATTAGATTTTTTTAATAGAGAATTTTGTTGTAGGTCGTTCTCCGAGAGACGACGCCTCTTAAGTGTTTTTCGAATAGACTTTTCAAAATGGTGACGAGAAGCAGTATGGTTTGTTTTATCAAGTTCAGCAACGCACACAGTTTGCAATTGAAGATCATTGTCTGTTACAACATCATTAGAAGGATTTTGCACAGAAAGAGCACATACATTTACAGTATCTGCGGCTTCTAATACAGTACAATCACTGGACAAGCTGATATCAGTGTCATCAATATAGTCGGGATCTTTGACACTGTCATTGTCACCAAAATCAATATAATTGCTTTTACTTTCGAACCACTCTAGAGTACTTGGTGCTTGCTCTGCTCTGAGGAATTATTATATTGCCTCTAGACAAAAAAGTGCTTCGGCTTATTGGCGTTATTGGTGAAAATAATGGGGTAAGAGGTGATTCAATGTCTTTGTCAGACTCCTGCGTTGTATCATCTTCATTTTCTTGCTCTGCTGTATGTGATGCACCTATAATAAAACAGAACAAAACTTATTTAAGAACTTGGAAGAGACACTACCATGACATAAATCTCCTAATTCTGCACTATATGACATTATTCCATTTGCATCCTGAGTATCTACAATAATCTTTTTCATTTCATTCATGCTAATCCAAAATGTTTTTACGTTACTGGCAAAACTACAAACACTTCTTAATTACGTCTCAAACATACATCAATACATCTCAACGTGACCTACAATACATCCTACTATTAACACACCAAACACAAAATGATCACAAATCATTCGCGACTTCGATCTCATACTGTAAAGCTTACTGTTCACAACTTGCAAGCAACTTTTGCTCATGGTACGCCTCTTGTACAAATACATTGATTAAATATTAAAAACTAACTACCTAATAAATAGTTTCCATAATTAGCAGGAATGTAAGTAACAGTAAAATAAGTTTTTCTGAAAAACTTACACATTACTCGATCGATACCAACCTTGGTAGTTAGGTCATGTTTTAATTTCTTGTCATGGGATTATTATTCTACAAATTTGTCCCTGTTTTGTCCTGAAAATAAATATGGTACTACCAGTCTTTAACTTGTAAATATTACAGTAACTTGTTTCTTAAAATTGAGCCCAGCCACACCGAATAGCAAAACTTAGCCCCAAGCAAGATTAAATGACCTACATGAGTAAGTACGTACCTACGGTTCTACATGGAGTGAAACCAAACCAAACGCCACAAGCAGAGACAATACTGATTTGCACGACGACGCTAATAAGCGACAAAAATATCAAGCTTGTTAGCTATCAGAGCGTAGGTAGCCTAAGCGTGAAGTCAAATAGTTTACAGTTATAGGCAAAAACTAAAGGAACAATTGGACAAAAGAATTGCCATAAAATACTTACCTGTACCTATGTTATTTCCTACACCCAACACCTACTTAGTGGTGTTTGCGTGTAGGCCTTCACGTGAACTATGCCTATGTATTCGTATTACGAAACCCTAATTGACACATACCTAATAACTGACACGCATTCAAGACATAAACCTCATGTCATCGCAAGAGTACCTACATACCTACACATAAAATAAGAGTGCAAAAGATAAAGCGCTCATAACATTCCAACACCACGTGCACATTCCCATCACCCTTGCAAAACCATAATAATTATTAGAAGGTAAATACCTACATAGCAGTATTACTCCACACCCAATTAACTGACTGAAATAAGGAATGCGAAATAGGTAGGTACCTAAAATGAATAAGTATTTCAACTACCTACCTATTACAATTGGTAAGTTTCTACCTTGTGGAGTACCTACCTAATCATAATCAAAATGTTGATAGGTTAGGTTAAGTTACTCAGTAAAAATAAGTACTTACGTTTTATACTCGTGAATCCTTTTTCGCCCAAAACTTTGAGCATCATTTTATCAT
Source organism: Conopomorpha cramerella (assembly GCA_012932125.1). Taxonomy (NCBI): domain Eukaryota; kingdom Metazoa; phylum Arthropoda; class Insecta; order Lepidoptera; family Gracillariidae; genus Conopomorpha; species Conopomorpha cramerella. The sequence continues at coordinate 3,524 of SJJU01071558.1, read as the reverse complement.
TTCTCTTCATTTTGTAGTTCTTACCAATTGCTTACTTCACTTAAAACAAAAGACTGCGGCGATCACCTAACTGCGTGTGCACAGAACGAAATGAATGATTTGAATGTGTATTATTGAATGAAATTTTTGTCGTTCAGCCAAACATGGTAGGTACCGAGACGAAAAGCAAATTTAAACAAAACAAATAAAGAGCGTAGGTAGGTAACTTGGATGGTAGAGGTAGGGTTTATTTTTTAAACTTAGGTGCTAGGTAAATGGTACTTACCTACTTTTTACTAATGGCAATATAATATAATATTTGTTACGCCCCGGGGTCGAGAAACAACGGCTAGAATGCCGTAGAGGTACGTCGAACATTCGAGAGTCCTAAAGAACATTCCAGTATCCAAGGCGACGCATACAAACCACTACACAGGGCCTATATGCGTCAGAATGTAGTAGAAGGATCTCGAAAGATCGAGAAAAGTGTGGTATATTTCGGAAGCCACAAGTACTTACCTCACCACAAGTAGGTATACACCTACTTACCTATTGTTGGGTGTAGGTATAAACACGCGAGCCGTCGACGCGACTCACAAGTAGGTATAAATCTACTTACCTACTGTTGGAGTAGGTATAAACATGCGAGCGGGCCGACGCAACGGTTAGGTATTTAATTATTATTATTAGAAGTCGACTCGAGAATGTACCTGAACCTACTCGAATGTTCTGGATTGTGTACCGTTTGGTATATAAAGAGCGACGATCGAGTCGGCGGGACAGTTTTCAACTAAACAGTGATACAGTGAACATCAAGAGAGAAAATTAAAGAGAGTTAACATGTGATTGTGTGATTGTGAAAGTGTTTATTAGCGGTGTTAGTTTAACGATTGTAATTAGTTTGTGTAATTATAGTGCCTGAGTAAAGTGTAATTCTTGATTTTCGTAATAGTGTACTTTTCTATCGGTACCCACCCCCCCACGTACGTAACATTTGGTGTCAGAAGTGGGATAGAAAATGCCGATCACTCCACGAGATCAAGAACCGGGGGGCGTCCAGACCCGGAGCCAACGTGCGGCGGAGGGCTCTACGCCAGCCGTGGCTGGTCCATCTACTGTCACTGCACCGGCATCGTCACCAAGACCGAAGGCCGAGATTGACCTCAACACAATCCTGATTTTGTTGAAGGAACAATCTCGAGCCCTTAAGGAAGCCGAGGAGAGACAAGCTAAAGCCCAGCAGGCAGCACGGGAAGCCCAGGAGAGACAAGCTAAAGCCCAGGAGGAGCAGTACATGAAGCTGTGTATCAGCCAGCGGGAAGCCGAGGAGAGACAAGCTAAAGCCCAGGAGGAACAATACAAGAAATTGTGTAATAAGCAGGAGGAGCAATCGTGCATGCTCCGTGAAGTCCGAGAAGCCACAGCAGACTGGAAGAAAGAGATGGCGGAAGTCCAAGAGAAGCTGACAGACATGGACATAAAATTTGAGGGCCGTATCCAGAACGTTAATGAGAAGGTAGAAGACCACGATAACCGCCTACAGAAATTAGAGGTCAAAGTGGCTGCTGGTGCCTGCGGATCCGACGTCTCAGTTCCAGTAGGTGGGCGATTTAAAGTTCCCCCATTCGACGGCACTTCCTCGTGGACTGCATACAAACTACAGTTCGAGTCTGTCTCTCAGGCGAATGGGTGGAGTAAAGACCAGGAGAAGACAGCACTCACCTTGGCCTTGCGAGATGAAGCCCTCACTATACTGGAAGCGTTGGGAAATGAGAGGACGTACGATCGCCCGCTTGAGGCTTTGGAGGCTCGATACGGAGATAAACATTTGGAGCACGTCTTCAGAGCCCAGTTGAAGGACCGGAGCCAAGGGCGTAACGAGTCTCTACAACAGTGGGCTTTGGAAATTGAAAAGCTGGTGAGAAAGGCGTACCAGACAGCGTCGGCCTCTTTTGTGGACAGCATGCTCGTACAGGCGTTCATTGACGGCATTCGTGAGTTGGAGGTAAGAGCTGCTGTTCGATTGGGGCATCATGGAAGCCTAAAGGATGCAGTTGCACATGCCTTGGAGGTAGAAGCTGTTCGACAAGACTCGCGAACCTATAAAGTGAGAGAGGTGTCAGTCAGTGAGTCATCTTCTAAGAGGCGCGAATACAGCCCACGTTGCTATCGGTGTGGAGAAAGGGGGCATTTGCAGTCCAATTGCCCAAAATGGAGCAACAGGCGAAATCTGGATGCCGCTGCGAAGTCTACTGACACTGGTGCAGCAGAGCCGCAGCAGGGAAACGAGTAAGAGCCAGGACTATGGGACGAGTACTGGCTGGTGGTCGAAATGTCCCAGTTGTGATCTCACAAGCAAACGACGAGAATAGTCTGGTCGTCAAAGGAGGAATTGGACGGATAGCATGTCACCTTACCATCGACACTGGAGCTTCTCGGACAGTAATTAGTTCTCGGCTACTTAAACACCTGACGAGAGATCACCTAGTCCGACCTAATAATCTAAACCTTCAAACGGCTACCGGTCAGTACATTTCCGTCCATGGGGAACAAGAGGTGGAGATGAAGATAGCCGAAAGAAGTTATTGGCACAAAGTCATCGTCGCCAACATCGTTGATGACTGCATTATTGGGTTAGATTTTATGCGTAGATACAACTGTAAAATTGATGTCAAAGGTGGCGTCCTTAAAATTGGGACTGATGAAATACCCATGGAAGGTGGTGTAAACGGGAATGTCTACTGTGCTCGAAGGACAGTTCTTCAGCCCAAATCCCAAGCCTTAGTTCCAGTGAAATTGCCGTACTACACGGGACGAGGATCTCACCGCTGCGTATTAGTAGAAAAGCTAGATGATGACTGCCCTTGGATAACCGCTCGAACCATCGTTACAACATCATCTGCAGCATTTAGAAGGGTCCTGAACCTGAGTGATACCCAATACGCATTGCAGAAAGGAACTCGTATAGGTACTTGCGAAGAGATTTCTTGGTTAAGAACGTGTCAAAGTACGGACGTGAACAAGAGGCTGCCAAACGGAGATATGGACTTGGGAAGACTATTGGACAGTTGCCAAGAAGACCTCAGCATCGAAGAACGCACTAAGGCGCGTAGTCTTTTGCTGAAGTATAGTGACGTCTTTTCTCTACATGATGGTGACATTGGAAGGACTGGAGTAGTTCAACACGAAATTAACACTGGTGAGATCATGCCTATTAGACAGCGTTCTCGGCGAGTGCCAGTGGCTCGGGAAAAAGAGGTGGAAAGCATGATTGAGGAAATGCAGGGAAACAGGGTGATCGAACCTTCGACCAGCCCTTGGTGTTCACCGGTCGTTTTAGTGAAGAAGAAAGACGGCCCATTGAGGTTTTGCGTAGACTACCGTCGACTTAATGATGTGACCAAGAAGGACAGTTACCCCTTGCCACGAATCGACGACTCTTTGGATACTTTGAATGGGATGAAGTGGTTCTCCACGTTGGATTTGAAAAGTGGCTACTGGCAAGTAGAAATCAAGGAAGGAGACAAAGAGAAAACTGCCTTCTC
>SJJU01071553.1:0-26318 GCA_012932125.1 Conopomorpha cramerella | reverse complement strand
TTTTTAATCACTATGAACAAGCGTTTGACCACCATCCTGCCTGATGTTAAGCAGCGACGTGGTCTACGATGGAGCACACTTGTTCAGTAGGTACTTATTCACCCGCGACTTGAAGACCTTCGACTTGAATATATTTTGGGACCTTCGCTAGATATCATATAAAAACGTTTGTATTACAATTTCAAATACGCAAAGAAGTGCTAACGTGTAAGTACGCCTTTTAATGCCAAAGCGGGGTGGCAGAGGCAATTGCTAAGCAGATGCCCACGGTTCACGCGCGCGTATTTAACCCAACGTGACAGGGGGTGAGCCCATCGCCGTTATAGGCTTCACACACCTTATGGTATGCGAGATTCATCACAATGCTGTCCTGCACCGTACAAGCGTTGCGTTGGGTGCATAGGCTCAGAAGAAGAGTCCCATTGGTGCACGTCCAGTAGCCGGACACGAACCCGTGACCTCCCGGTTACAAGTCAAGTACCCGACCAACTGGACCACAGACGCCAATTTTTGTGACTTTCGATATTTTATTCGCAGGTCGTTGTACATCAGTTCTATGGGAGAGACCAGTATCTTCAACATGACTGCGCAATATTACGAGTTACCGGAGTCAGCGTTGGCGTCAAAGAGCGCCAATCGCGACAACAAATGCTTCTGCACAAAGTAAGTTTCACCTTAATAACTAAAGTTGACATAGGCCTCTCCAATTGTACGCCACTGTGATCTGTTTTCGGCTTCTCGCATCCAGCTTCTGCCAGCCAATGCAGCAGTGGACAGGTATGGGCTGATGATGATGATGATGATGAACTAAAGTTGGCAGTTTCATCGTATACAGTGGGCCAATAAACTGGTCTGCCACCATAAGGTTGATTATCATAATATGAATGTCTTTATACAATAAGGTTCACTTTTTCCTTGTCACAATATAACAAATTTACCCTATTGATAACTCAACGTTGGGTTAAATACGCTTGGTGAACCGTGGGTACTTGCCTCTGCCTACCCCTCTTTGGGATTAAAGGCGTTAAGTGTATTTTTTTTTTCAAAATTTTAAAAACCACCCATTTTAAATGTTCGTTTAGTGCCCTTTCATGGGCATATGATACCCCACTTGGACATATTTACTCAAGTAAAATTTTTCATCCCCACTTTCAACCCCCACAACATTTGAGTGGGTGAACCGATATCGATCAAACATAGCTAAGAAGACGATCGATCAAATCAGCTTTCAAACAAAAAGAAAACCTCTATTGTAATAGTTTTATTACTTCGAGAGACGCACGTCGACGTCGGAGCTTAAAAATACCTACATAAAAAAAATAAAAATAAATACACTTCACGCCTTTAATCCCAAAGAGGGGTAGGCAGAGGCACTTGCTAAAGCAAGTACCCACGGTTCACCAAGCGTATTTAACCCAAGTGACAGGGGGTGAGCCCATCGCCGTTATAGGGTTCACACACCTTGTGGTGTGCGCGTTTCATCACGATGTTGTCCTTCACCGTACGAGCGTTGCGTTGCGTACATAGGCTCTGAAGAAGAGTCCCATTGGTACACGTCCAGTAGCCGGACTCGAACCCGGGACCTCCCGGTTACAATTCAAGTGTCCGACCAACTGGACCACAGACGCTCTCCTAGGATACCTACATATCTTAGGCGATTTCACAAAGGTACTACGAGAATATATAAGGTCTATACAAACGGAATACCTAATGTAAGTATTCCACTTAGGTTAAAAATACACTTCCGAGAGAATGAAAAGTGTTTTTATTGTGCTTTGTTTTTGTTCGCATCTGTAATAGTACCTGGACGACCGAGCTTCGCTCGAATTAAGAAAATAGCGTTTTTTACCCTAAATTAAATTTTCGGAATCGATTTTGTCTCCGATATAAACCGTATCGAACAAGTAAAAAAAACGATTATTTTCCTTCGATTTTTTCATAACCCCATCCCTAGTTACTTCAAAACCAAAACGTCCCCCGCACCATCCTACGTTAGACAAGTTTACTACCGGCAATAGATTCAGTAAGAGTGTATTTAACAGATTTGGCATTATTTCTGCCGAAACCGGTTGGAAAGATGTTTTCTAAAAATTAAACCATAGTAGATTCGCATTTATCGCCCCCAATCTCTCTAAACATACCAAATTTCATGAAAACTCGGTGCAGCCGTTTCCGAAAGGGTTCCCCCCAAAAATTTTTATATTATATATAAATATATACAAGAATTGCTCGTTTAAAGATAAAGATTAGGTAGTCGAGTTTGTTTTCTTTGCGATTTTGAATGTAAATGCAAATTTGCTGGTGTCTAAAGCCATGCGATATTAACAACTTCGCACAGAACTGCTGCATTTCGAGACAGTTTCAGGTTTGCGGCGACCAAATGCTGAAATGACCTCCTCCTCTTCGCAAGGCCTGAAGTCGGATCAAAGGTTTCCTTCTGGAACGGAAAAAAAATACTTGAATATATTTATTCAAGTTAAATTAGATATGCATTGTATAGTCCAAAGTGCTGTTGTATGTTGAGGTGGTGGAGTAGAGATTTAAACGCAGATGTGAGATGTATAATGTATTAACGTCAACCCTAAACTGCCACACAAATATCAAAATCTTAGGCTATTTATACTCTAAAAGGTCATATGATTAACAAAGCACAATGCTGGGTAATAAAATTAGTAAATAGATCGCAATGTTTGACAAAATTACAAAATATGCACATTGTGCGGTTTACCCGTACATGTATAATAAAATCGAAATACAACTTGAAATGAACCGCACTGACATTATTTTAAAAGTTTAAAACGGGTATTACGGCACGAAAACTAAAGACAAGCATACAGCTTACGTTCGTTGTTTGCCCGACGACGTTTCGACACAGTTACATGTGTCGTGGTCGCGAGCTGACTGGAGTGCGGCGGCGGCGTCGTTCACTGGTTGGTTGCAAATCCGAAACTGCCCTCAATAAAGTCTGAAATGTTAATTTCAGTTCCGAATTTAACACCACTAAATATTTTATATACTAGTATGTACTCTTACAACAGTGTTGTTCAACTAAATCGTACACATTGTATCCTCGGTATCGTTTTATAATGGACAGCTGTTAACATTTAATTTTATATTTTGGTTCTTTGACATACAATTACCGAACTAAGCGAATCTGGACATTGTTTTATGATTCAATCCTATCGTTAGTTGATCGGATTTGAATCTCTCCCCCCCTCCCTCGTTTTACTATTTTACACGACGAAGGTCCGACGGGAGGCTCCCCCTCTAACGACGTGCCATCAAACGGTATTACTCCCATTTGTGCTGTTATAACATGACGTTATTGAACAATGTTACTTCGTTCGCCCTTTTCCTTATCTAGGGAAAAGTGAAGACTTCACTCCAAAAACAAGAAACTCTTGGACCATGGCAGCTATTTTCAGTTTCAAGTTTCAGAGTTTCAAGGAGACACGAATATTCCCCAATTTTCTTTGACGTTTATCTGACAGATTTTCGGCCGGAGATCTGTCATTACTACCGCCCGAAAGTCTGTCGGAAAAACGTCAAAGAACATTTCCCATTGCATAGAGACACCGGGTCCGCGTACGTAAAATAAGCGCGTTCCCCATGGCACTAAATAAATAAAAAAATAGATAAATACACTTCACGCCTTTAATCCCAAAGAGGGGTAGGCAGAGGCACTTGCTAAAGCAAGTACCCACGGTTCACCGAGCGTATTTAACCCAACGTGACAGGGGGTGAGCCCATCGCACTACTCGATGGAAAAACTAGCTATAATAATGGAAAATCTTCTATGACATTGTTCCGACAGACTTTCGGGGTTAGAACTGATATTACTTTCATACTTTATCAGCCCATATTTGTCCACTGCTGGACATAGGCCTCTCCAATGAGGAATTTTCATTGACGTTTTTCTGACAGACTTTCGCGGTTTGGACATTACTGTCATACTTTCCAAACAAAAACTGACAGTGATAACAGTTTTAGCCCGAAAATCGTCAGTACAACGTCAAAGGAAATTATACCTCTAGGTTATTGCAATTTTTTTTAAACACAGTGAACAAGCGTTTGACCACCATCCTGCCTGATGTTAAGTGATGTGGTCTACGATGGAGCTCACTAATGCTAGTTTCCAATCAGAAAAGTGGGTTAGGTTAGGTGAGCACATCTTAATTTGTATATTAAGCTGGCTCGGCTGGTTAAAATCGAAACCTAGTAAGTCAGTTTTACAAGAAATTTGTTGTTGTCATTTTTTGTAAGAAAACAGCTGTGTATTGCTGTCAAATATTGTACTATCGCAAACAAGAGTACTTGGTCAGAGGATCACTAATGTCAACCTACCTATAATGACTGTACAGAGTGTTTACAGTAATGAGCTATTGGATAAAAAAAAACAAAAAATGATGATGTTTTTATACGACAGATACATACATACATATTAAATACACTTCACGCCTGTCTCCCAGAGGGGTAGGCATAGACTACAGATTTCCATTTGTCACGGTTCTGACGTACCCCTTTCGCTTCATCTACATTCATACATCTTTTCATACATGACCTCCGGTTTCGCGTACTTTTCACGCCACCTTCGGACAGGACATCACCAATCTGGTCAACGTATGTCCTTCTGGGGCGACAAATATAAATACATATATCACCCATATAAATCTCTTTCGTTAATCGACTTTCCTCCATGCTCTCCATATGCCCAATATATTATACGATATATGTCGCTTACAAAGCTACAAAAGATTGAATTGATTAATACTTTATTATTATTTTCACAGCTAAAGACCGCACTAGTACGCATTGCTTTTGTACATAGTAACCAGCCACAAAGAAAAGAAAGATAAAGCTATAGATTCATTTTTTGTTATTGACCGCACAATTTGAATAAATTACTTTTCTTTCTTTCTTTTCTTTCAATTTGAATCAACTTGTTATTAGCTTCATCAGCGCCATCCGTGGTCTTTTATGTAATCGTTTGACATTTTTTTTATCCAATTTGCCGACAGACGTCATTATATAATGCCAGCCAGCCTCAGACCAAAATCTTGAAATCCTGAACTGAAATTTAGAATATAACGAGATATAAAAACATGCAGGAGTGAAATAGTAAAACAACATCTTCTGTCCCTTACTCATCGGGGTAAGGCCGGGCACATCATCAGCCCATACTTGTCCACTGCTGGACATAGGCCTCTCCAATTGCACGCCACTGTGATCTGTTTTCGGCTTCTCGCATCCAGCTTCTGCCAGCCATCTTGCGTATATCATCAGTCCACCTTGCCTGAGGGCGCCCTACACTCCGTTTGCCGAGACGCGGTCTCCACTCGAGAACTCGTTTTCCCCAACGGTCATCGGTTCTACGGCTAATATGGCCGGCCCACTGCCACTTCAGCTTGCTAAAACGATGAGCTATGTCGATGACTTTGGTTCTCTGTCGGATCACTTCATTTCTGATTCGATCCTTCAGAGAAACGCCGAGCATAGCCCTTTCCATAGCACGTTGTGCGACTTTGAGCTTGTGGGCCAGCCGTGCCGTCAGTGTCCACGTCTCAGCTCCGTATGTCATTACAGGTAGGACACACTGATTGAAGACCTTTGTCTTCAGGCACTGTGGGATCGCTGCTGTTAAGACTCGACGTAACTTCCCAAATGCTGCCCAACCCAGCTGAATTCTTCTGTTTACCTCGTCCTCGAAGTTATTTCTACCCAACTGCAATATCTGCCCTAGGTATACGTATTTTAACAACTTCGAGAACGGTACCGTGTACTGAAATCGGTTCCGGTAGAACATGTTCATTGAACATGACTTTGGTTTTATCCAAGTTCATCCGTAGGCCGATCCGTAGAGAAGAATCAGCTAGGTCATTCAGCATCAGTTGAAGGTCCTGCAGCGTTTCTGCCATGATGACGATGTCATCTGCAAATCGCAAGTGAGAGATGTGTTCGCCATTGATGTTGATGCCACGTCCTTTCCAATGCAGCATCTTGAACACATCCTCCATCCCCTTGTCTCACTCCTCGATGCAATGGTATGGGACGTGTCTGCTGATTTTGTACTTGGACGGACCTTTTGTACTAGGTGGCCCGATTTGAGGGTAATGGTGTCCTCTCTCTTCGGACTTCGCTTAGACCCAATATGTGCCACCTAATTTTCCCAAGTTCCACCTCGAGTTGCGTTAGATGCGAGTCAAGCCGTTAGCGTGCGTCCGTTGTACGTCGCCAGGGTCAGTTGTTTGTGGCGACCGCGGCCATACCCAATTTGAAGAATTTTCATGTTTGGGAAATAAGCTTCCCGTTTTAGGATATCAATAGCCTGAAACAGTCGTGGATGGTGTGGAATTTTGGTATTTAGCCTTAGGTGCCACCCCTCTACGGCATTGGTAGTTCGATGATCTTCGCCATAACAATTGAAAGTTTCAGAGGTGACCATATTCATCCAGTGGCGGTAAATAATTGAAAAAAGATGTGTATGAATCAGAAAACGGATCCATTTCTCGGACTGTAAAATATGCTTCAGGAATCAGAGTCACCGGCAACAATGCTAATTTTGTGATCAGATGCGTAATATGGAGCTCTCCATATGGCCAGCTGAAAGTGGTAATAACATCCTTGTACCAAGACTCAAGGGAAAACAATTTTTGCAGCATTTTTGTTGCGAGTTTGAAGTCGCACTTAAAGTGCGTCATACTTAGATGAAATTGCTCTTTTAATATTTGAAACATTTGCCATCTTACATCTCCGGGATTTTTGAAGGACGTCTTTTTCATATTTAGTGTAGCTTTCCGAGTCCGATACAAAGCAAATTTTTTGGAACAAAAATGTGGAGTGGCATGCCTTATTTTACTCAGCTCCTGTGAATTTTCGTCGTTGAAATGTTTTTCAAATATTTTAATGACGGAGTGAAATTTTTTTGCAGCCGTCCATGATACCGTAAAATATTATTTTTCTCGGCATCAGGTATGCACGCGTGTGCTGTCCTTGTCTTATTACTTCCTGAGTAGTGTTAAAGGTAACAGAAGCTTGGCAAATTTTCTTTCTAGAACAACGCCAACGTATTACTCGAATCATATTTGCCACAAAGGTTGTAGCGGAATCCACTGTCGAGAAACACTGGTTTTCCTTTATTACTTTCGATAAACTTAGTGTAATTAATATCCACCACCGAGGAAGCAGCCCATTCCATTGTTCCGTCAAAATATACGCGAATATTTTCACTAAGCGAATATTAATTAATTCAAATTGTTTATTTACCCAGCGACACCTAACGAACAACAAATCATTACAAATTCGTTCAAACATTATCTATGAGGAGTATTAGTTCCTTGATGTAAGTGGCCAGTTATCAAAAAGGTTTTGCTTAGTGTGTATGTTTGTATACATACTCATTCTACAATGCGGGCTCCGTTCAAAGTGCACAACGTTCAGCTCAAGTCTGCTTGACTGTACTAAAGTTGCCGTTTCGCTAAGTTGCCTTTTAGAGAAGTTGCCCTTAATCGAACAAAGGCAATTATGTAGTATTTTTAATTCTGTTTCCATTTTTACTTTTTTCATGTCACGTATGCTTTTATTTTTGCCCTGTGCGGCGTGAATTAATATTTTTTCTTTCTTTCTTTGTAAAGGACACTACAAAGTTTTGTTTCCACCATTACACTAATTGTGGAATTCAATAATTAATATCTTTCCTGTTTTATTTATCTACTTTAAAAGTTAATGTAAGTGAAGTCAGGAAAAAGTGCCAGTATTGAAATTAATTATGCAAATTAAACTAAATAGTTACTTTTGGACCGTCATAGTTACAGTCCACAGACTTAGGATCTAACCCTACTAACTAGCATTGTAGAGGTATACTTAAAACTCCTTATCAATACCAAACGTTCTTATCAACTGATATTTAAGAGTGAGTGATAACATATTTATGCCATTCTTAGTATTAGACCGCTTCTTTGTTCAATTTATTTAAAAAAAGCTATGAACATCTGCCCTTTAAAAACTTCGTTGTATTTTCACTTGCCTACCCCTTTGGGAGACAGGCATGAAGTGTATGTATGTATGTATGTATAAGCAACTAAATATAAAAGAACATCTGCGCATTTTCTAGTCAGCTTGGCCCTGGCCTCACTCTCCACTCTTATAAATCTATAAGTAGTCGTAAGTTATTTGAATAAATATCTTTTAAAAACTCCTGTGTAACACTGCGTCAGTATCATCAATGGTCCTAGCCAATGGCGCATCTGAGACTAAGGGCTGGCTACAACAGCCACAGTTAAAATAACTGCGAACGGACTATACCTCTCTCCCAGTATGTATCCTATACTTTCATCATAATCATCAGCCTATATTTGTCCACTGCTGGACATAGGCCTCTCCAATGGGGAATTTTCTTTGACGTTTTTCTGACAGATTTTCGGGCGGAGAACTGTCATTACTGTTAAACTTTGTTCGGAAAGTATGACAGTACTTTCCGAACACAACAGTACAGTATGACAGCACGCCACTGCGATCTTCTCGCATCCAACTTCCGCCAGCCATCTTGCGCATATCATCAGTCCACCTTGTCTGAGGGCGACCCGCACTCCATTTACCGAGACGCGGTATCGATTTTTTTTTTAATCCCTATGAACAAGCTTTTGACCACCATCCTGCCCGATGTCAAGCAGCGATGTGGTCTACGATGGAGCACACCTGTTCAGTAGGTACCCGGTATTCACCCGCGACTTGGAGACCTTCAAACTATACTGCGCAGGAAACACAGACTTTACTATACTTTATTCCACAAATATTTCACATAGGAATTGGAGTGCGAGTCACGACGGCTGCCTGCTGATGGGCGTGCTGAACCTGAACCCATGCAAGAAGGCGCCGGTCATCGCGTCCATGCCGCACTTCTACCTGGCGTCCGACGAGCTGCTGCAGTACTTCGCTGGCGGCGTACAGCCGGACAAAGAGAAGCACAACACCTACGTCTACCTCGAACCAGTGAGTTGAATATTGCATACACATGCACGTAAGCACGTTTTCGTAGCTAATCTATAATATAAAAATGAATCCCAAAATGTGTTGGTAACCGCATTACTCCGGAACGGGTTGGCCGATTTCGCTAATTCTTTCTTTATTGTGCTTATTAAGGACAGCAGAAGGTTCTTATGAAAAAAAAATACATCCACTGCTGGACACATGCCACCCCCAGCCAATTTCAATTAATAGTTATACAGGACAACGTCTGTCGCGTCCACTAGTTCACATGAAGCGAAAGGGGTATGTCAGGACCGTGACAAATGGATACCTAGTCTCTGCCTACCCCTCTGGGAGACAGGCTTGAAGTGTACTATTTTTAAGAATTAAACACACTTCGCGATATTTAATCCCAAAGCGGTGTAGGCACGACCCTTTTACCCTTTTATTTTATTTAGTGTTAATATCATTTAGTGCCCTTGAGCTGTTCAGACCAGTCAGGGAAGTATCCGGCCATCAAGCATTTCTTAAATTAGTATTAAGTCATGATTGTGTTAAGTATACTTAGCAGTATGCCTTGGCGATTTGAAAAGATGCCAGTTTCTTCCCGGGTCTTCTGGCCAGTAAACGAAATTATTTCGAACCGGGGACGATTACTTTTGTTTTTAAAGTCATAAATGACGTTCATCAAGCTTTGTGTTATGCTACTGTATATCTGTATGTTGTAGCACTTATAACGATGAAATAAAGAATTTTGGACTCTTGACTTTTTGCAAGAGGCACTTGCTAAGCAAATGCCCACGGTTGATTAAACCCAACGTTTTAAAAAAGAAATACAGCCTCAACAGCGATTCTAGTATCATGATCAACGTAATATACCCATTTATTCATGAACACTGGTTCGAATATGAAAATTTCAAACTATTTCATGCTATTACCACCTCGTGTTCGAAGTAATAAAATAAACCGTAACTGGGAATTTATTTTTCGATATCCGCCATGGAAAAGGTCACAACGAGCGCGGGAAAATAGTTTCCGGATCGGGAGGAGTTCGGATTTATCACTAACTATAATAAAACTGTTCAGGGTCCAAAACTGTACATTGATTCTTTTTACGAGAAAACCAGTGGATTATATCAAGTTGCCGTTACAGAAGGCGAATTTTATATTTTCGGAAAAAAATCTGTCTGTCAGTTTGCCCGCGAATCACGTCAAAACGGCTGGACAGATTTTGTTGATATTTGGCACGCATATACCTTATACAGTGTATACAGGTAATAAGGTAAGTGGTAATAGAATTTAGGCTGATTTTTATCCCGGAATTATATTTTTTTTTATTTATAGTATTTATTAGCCAAATAACGTTTGCCGGGTCAGCTAGTCACAAGTACATACATCAAAAGTGTCTAGGGATCAAGTACATTTTAGAAGATTGCAATCAAGAGTATATTTTACAAAAACTGAATTCATTAATCAGTTTTTGTAAAATATACTCTTGACTATACTTCATGATACAGGCATGGGGAATTAGGTAGGAGACCAATCCAGAAGATTAGATTTAAATAAATTAGATTTTTTTCAGAGCTAAAAATGTTCTTGATCCCTAGACACTTTTGATGTGTGTAAATGGAAAGTTCAAGCTGTACCCGAGTACAAACACTTACGGTGACACATCCCACCTGTCAACGTGATGACAATAAAAGTTCTATTATCTTATGTCCCGTGCCAGCGAAAGTGTTAAGAAGTAATGATGGCATAATGAGGCATAATGTTAAAAAAAACCTGTCCAAGATTGTGGAAAAGGAAAGAGACGCAAATACATTCTATTTTCATTCGTGTTCTGCCTCGTTCTTTTGTTTATAAGGCATATGGAGAGAATGGATGAAAGTCGATTGACTAAAGAGATTTATATGGGTGATGTAATGGGCCGGGTGAGTAGAGGTCGCCCAAGAAGGACATATACAGACCAAATTGGTGATGTCCTGTCCGAAGGTGGCGTGAAAAGTACTCGAAACCGGAGGTCATGTATGAAAAGATGTATGAATGTAGATGAAGTGACTGGGGTATGTCAGGACCGTGACAAATGGAGATCTGTAGTCTCTGCCTACCCCTCTGGGAGACAGGCGTGAAATGTATGTATGTATGCGCTACACACATCAAAAGTGTCTAGGGATCAAGTACATTTTAGAAGATTGCAATCAAGATTATACCTCTATTTTCCAAAAACTGAATTCATTCATAATTTATTCAATACGTGGTGATAAGTCATTGATTCAGGCATGGGGAATCAGGTAGGAGACCAATATAGAACATTAGATTTGATTTAAATTAATTAGATTTTTTTTAGAGCCAAAAATCTTCTTGATCCCTAGACACTTTTGATGTATGTACAAGTCAGTTTTGTCTCGGTTCTTTTCGCCGGGCACATTTGCTTTTGTATATTAAATCATAAATGACTTTCGTTAATATTTGTGTTGTACTACAGTATATCTGTATGTAATAGCATTTATAACGATGAAATAAACACATTTCATTTCACAACCGCCCGCTGCATTCGTTGTACATTTGGGATGAACGATCTTTTTTTCCTGTGGTTTCAACGAAAGCCAATATTTTATTAAGTTATTTTGTAACTGTTGTACGTATTTCGCATTTGATATTTCCAAAAGTGCAATTCGTGATTTTTTGAACTTTTTCTATTTTTATCAAATCCCACAATTCGTACGGAAATAATAATAATAATTTATTTATTTTGCAATAATAGGGTATTGTTACAAAAAGAGATCTACAAATTAGATAAATTAAGTGCTACAATCTAAGTCTACCTGAACTAGGTTCTTTATTGAGAACCTGTATCTCAGGCAAGAAATTACAATGCTTAGAATAAAATATAAACGTCTTAGTAATTAATAACCTACTTACAATGCAATAATAAAATGCTTATTTTAAAATAAAATGTGCATTATACAACTCTTATAACTAACTATCATAATCTATGTTATTAATAAATCTTTGTTCAGCAAATTTTCTAGCTGGACAAGTTGCGTCACCGGTCGGATGGGCGTTCGGCTTTTTAAAACGCTGGCACGTGGCGCAAACTGCTGACTTGCTCTTGTTGTTGCAATCAGTTACTGAGTGGCCTGCTTCGGCACAATGACCGCACATATTTTCTGCTTCTCGGCAGAATTTTGCCACGTGTCCATACTGCTGGCACTTAAAACAACGAGATACAAATGTAAAGTCCTTGACGGCACACGACGACCAATTTATGTATATCTTGTCTTGACGGATGAGAATCTTACGGATGGCTGGAGAAACTTCGATAATATACGTGCAAAAAGGGGCCGTTTTCTTGCCTGACTTATGGCTGAGTTTCAGAGAGGTCATAAACTGGTCTTTTGTCATTTTCTGATCCTTTTCGGCTATATTTTGCTCAAAGATGCAGTCAAATACTTCCGTCTCGCTTAAAGCTGATGGGACACCAATAACCATTATTCTAGGTCTACGTTTCAAAGGCTCCTCTACTTTAAGGTCTAATGAATGCAGCTGTTTATGCTGTTTTAATTTGTCCACGTCTGATTTTGAGTCTGTGCTTATTAGGACACCTCCATTTCGCACCTTCCTTACGCTTCGGACATGTAACTTAAGCTCTTCTGGGTTAATAATTTCTTTTATGAGTTTTTGCGTATCTTCACTCGTCTTAGTTTTGTCCGAAGGATAAATGACAACTGTGCTCATTTTCTTGGCTTGGACATAATTGTTGGGCCCTTTTTTACCATGTCGGCAAATGAGGCATTGTCTGTTTGTGGCAATACGGTATTAACAGCACTACAAGACTCCTGTAATGTTTGGTTTAGACTTCTCAAACAATCTGCTATATTTAGCTGTTCCTTTAGGTGTTCAATGGTAGTGTGGGCAATTTTAGCTTGTTGTTTAAGGGCTTGATACTGGACCGCCATATCAGACGTGCCATTAACTAATTTGCGGCATAAATTATTTATCTTCATTTTTTGCTCGGTATTCATTTTACTTTCTCCGGCAGTATTGCAAACTTCGTTCAGGAGCAATTCGATTGATTTCATCCATCTGGACAGTTCTGAAGTGGAGATACATTCTAGAGTAGACGGCGGTTGAGATTGCTTGATGCTAGGAGACGGGTGACTGTCGTGTAACGGGTTGACAGTGGCGTCGTCGGCTTGGGCTGGCTGTGGCGGAGGACTACGAGCAGTCCTCCTGCTGCGGCCGAAAGGACTTTCCTCCATTTCGTAATACGATTTCAATATTCGAGAGAGATACTATATTCTCTATGTACACATAGTTTCGCACAAGGTCAGATTCGCTGAGCACACTTTGACACAGTTTTCGTGATGAAATGCTTAGACGCCGAAAAATAAATGTATAAAGAAATATTTATTATTTAAGCATTTTACACGTCTTTCCAGCTAAGCGGCTCGAGTGTAACTCAATGGATTGGAAAAAGATTTGAAAAATAGACTTATGAAAAAAAGGTTTCACGTTTGCAAATGTGAATTCTATAGCTTAGTGAAAATGGGTGTTTCTGGATCTCTTAGACTGAGACATTTTTATTCAATACTATCCCGGCAAACAATTGTTTTGCCGTAATAAGATTTGTACCTCGTGTATGGGAAGAAATACACCTTTTAAACCTTCCCTGGACCAAAATTTGCGACCATCCGTTCTTGAGTTTTAGCAAAACTAACGATAAGCTTATCTAGCTAGCGAAGTTAGTTTCATGATTATTAAATTACTTATACATTCAGAAGGACATATACAGACCAGATTGGTGATGTCCTGGCCGAAGGTGGCGTGAAAAGTACTCGAAACCGGAGGTCATGTATGAAAAGATGTATGAATGTAGATGAAGCGAAAGGGGTATGTCAGGAGCGTGACAAATGGAGATCTGTAGTCTCTGCCTACCCCTCTGGGAGACAGGCGTGAAGTGTATGTATGTAATGTACATTCAATAATTAATATTAAAATCTCATCAATTTAGATGTCCGATGGACACGAACTGCCCTAATAGTTGCGAGAATTACAAAATGTGATCCCATTTCATAGATTCCCTATTTAATCGAAATTAAAATTAATAACAAAGTTGGCCAAATGCGAGTCAGGCTTGCGCACGAAGGGTTTCGTATAGCTAGAGGTACCTATATAAAAATGATCATTTGGGGGGAAATGTCAATAATCGTCACGCTTGGCAGGCGGGTTGGCGATCGCAGTGGTGTTATGGTTTAACTCACAGAGAGCGCGCTTCTGCCCGGCCTCTAGAGAGTTCCCTCGGTCGCCTCGCATAGACCCCCAAGACGGGAAAAATTTGGGCTGGGATGGTGACACATAGTAGATGATACGGGGCGTTTCCGCAACTCGGCGTCCAATGCGCCTATTATGCGTGATTTGGGTGGCGCTACTCCAACCACCCCAGCTTCTCGAGGAACCGTAACAATCCCTTCGTGTCCTTGATGATCTCCTGCACGGATCGTCGCTGTTCTAGATGAGTCGCCCTGTATTTTTCCACAATCTGGCACTCCAGTAAGATGTGTTCCGCTGTCTCCTCTGCCTCCATGCATGCTCTGAACAGTGAGCTGCATGTAAGTCCTAAATTAAAAAGATGCTTATTTAATAGCGAGTGGCCGGTTGTTATACCGACTATAAGCCTTAGTCGTTTTTTGTTTAGCCTGATAATGTTATTAGACCATTGTTTGTTTATATGCGGTAGTGCTAATTTTGTTTGTCCGCACGTGGTTAGGTCGTGCCATACTTTTCCTTGTTTGTCTATTGTGTCTTCTCCTATGACGCCCTGTAGCCAGCTCCACGGTAGGGGAGCTATCGGTGTGGGGCCGAAAACTGTAGTTTCAGCTCCTCTGCGGGCCAATTCGTCTGCTGCGTCATTGCCTAAGGATCCACTGTGGGCTTTGATCCATTGGAATGTTATTTCGTTGTTATGTGTACCTACCTCATTTAATGTTTGGTGACATCGTGTTATTTTTTTGTACCACTATTTTTGATAAAGAGGAATTTTTTTTTTTTAAATCATTAATGTATTTTAAATTAATTATTAATTAATTTAAAACAGCATGGTGACAATAGGACCCAATTTTATCCCCTGTATACCGAACCCTAAGAAGAAGAACGTTTCTAAAACACAATCGTATTTAATCCAAAGCGAATATTGAGACGATACATTAAAAAATGAATAACAAAATACCCTCTACAATAATTATAAATCAGTTTACGGCAAAATTGCATGTCTGTTTGTTTTTTCGTTTAAATGAAAACTTTGAATTTGGTATAATAATAAATTTTTATTTCTTTTACAAAGATTCGTGAAAGCGAGAAATTGGGATAATGTCGCCAAATGGGGGAGAGCTTTTATTTTTCCTTGTTAGTGTACGTTCGTTCGCGGAAAGTGTCGAATTGTTTGATTTATTGAACAACAACAGCGTTAAATTGCGTGCTTCAAACATTTCTGTGTGCACGTGGGCAACTCCGCAGGATATTAGGCACTTAATGGCCGATTTCGGTAATCTTCTGAGATTCCAAAATAAATAATACAATACTGCGCGCTCCTACATCTTAATATATAAAAGGAAAAGCTGACTGACTGACGTATCAACGCACAGCCCAAACGGCGAAACGTAGACACTTGAAATTTGGTACGGACGTAGCTTAGGTACCGTAGGGGTGCACTAAGAAAGGAATTCCTGAAATTCTCACGGGAACGGGAATAAACTGGAAATTTCTTTTGTTTGAAAAATCTAAACGGCTCAAGTTAGACGCTTCAAATTTGGGATTCAGGTACTACTAAACTAAGCGAATGAAATCGCGGGGCGAGCACTAATATTTTATATCAAGGTTGATCAGTCATCTGACAATGAAGATGCTGGCACCGACTTTATTATAATATGGAAGCGAAAGATGAGTATAGCCGAAAAAGCTAAAGTAAAATCAATTCCAGTCCCAGGCCAACTTTTCCCGTCATGGGGGTCGTAAGGGGTGGAAACAATTCTCCAGAGAACCCATTATAACAAGTGTGCTCCATCGTAGACCACATCGCTGCTTAACATCAGGTAGGATGGCGGTCAAACGCTTGTACAAAGCGATAAAAAAATCCTGCCGAGCTCTCCGCAAGTTGTACCACAACACCACTGCGATCGCGAACTCGCCAAGCGTGGCGATTATTGGCATTTAACATGGAAATAATTGCGGGAGGCCCTGGTCCAGCAGTGGATATCATAAAGCTGATGATGATGATGAAAATCAATGCCGTAGAGATTCGTTCATTGAGAAGTAAGGAGTGGCATAGTGTGGTAGCTTGAAAATACAATCTTTCAAAATAACTAATCAATCGACATACACACATACAAAGTGTCATAAGTATGTACATACATCAAATGTGTAGGGATCAAGTACATTTTAGAAGATTGCAATCAAGAATATATTTTACAAAAACTGAATTCATTCATAATTTATTCGAAATGTGGTGATAAGTCATTGATACAGGCATGGTGAATTAGGTAGGAGACCAATCCAGAAGATTAGATTTGATTCAAATAAATTAGATTTTTTCTAGAGCTAAAAATGTTCTTGATCTCTTTGACATAATTAATAGTCTACGTTATTCAGGAATAATGTAATGTTTTAATAAGAACTATTACTTGAAAGTATTTATTTAATGAATTCGTAACAAAATTTACTATTGTTACTTTATTATAAAGTAACTAGCTGTCCCGGCAAACATTTGTTTTGCCATAATAAGTTGCCTTTGTACCCCGTGTATTGGGAGAAATACAACTGGCAGGTGGATAAAAAATAGATAGTAGCCGATTCTCAGACCTACTGAATACGCATATAAAATTTGGTGAAAATCGGTGAAGCCGTTTCGGAGGAGTATGGCAACGAAAACTGTGACACGAGAATTTTATATATTAGATTAGTTATTCAATATGAGGGCTAACCGAAGTTATTTGAACGGTTCCGCTATTTGTGCGATGTTTGAAGCACGAAAATGTACATTACTAGGAAATGGCCGGTGTAAGTTCAGGAAATTCCGAAATTAATTTTCGTCGGGGGATTTAACAGGCATATCCGCAGAGGGAGGTATGCTATGGTCAAGGCTTGCGGCAGGTGTACTCTGTGAAGGTCGCCCCCTCGCTTGGTACTGGCGTAGCGCATCAATCAATGTGTCGATCTCTTCTTGTTGAAGTGCAACCTCCTTCTGTAGTTCTTCCAGAGAATATAGTATTTGCAACATTTCTGATTTACTGTTTAATACCTGAAAGTACAGTTCAAATTATTAAGTAGAAATATTTTTACAACAACACTTTTTTAACATAACAAGTGTATAATAATTGAAAGCTAGCCTTTTCTTCCTGCTTCGTCGCTTGCCTCCATACTTCAAATACAATAATCGATGACAGTAAACCGAAAACTATTGCTTCGCCTGGAATAAATAATACCAGCATAAAAACTCGTCTTAAAATTACAAGTTACAAGGTTAATTAGCAATTTTAATCTGTCTCATTTATGTTATACTAGAATAGGTCTGTACCCCGGCGGCATTACTCGCAGTTTATCCCGTTCCCGCGGGAGTTTCGGGATAAATTATAGCCCATATATAACTCCGATGTGTACACTATTTTATTGTAAAGTTTCATTAAAACATTCATTCATTATTTTCGTACTACTACGTTCGAACATGCTCGACCGGATAGCGACACAATACTACCCATTACACTATATTATGTTAAGTTTAGTTATATTATATGTATTAGGTTACCTGGATGAAATCGCTCTGAGCGGTAAGGTCGCCATTTGCAATCTTACCATAGTTAGTTTTACATTTTGTAATGAATAGTATATTCATTCATTCATTCCATCCAAACTTTCACGTCTAATACACACATTAAAAGTGTCTAGGGCTCAAGTACATTTTAGAAGATTGCAATCAAGAATATATTTTACATCAACTGAATTCATTCATAATTTATTCAAAATGTGGTGATAATTCATTGATACAGGCATGGGGAATTAATTAGGTAGGAGACTAATCCAGAAGATAAGATTTGATTTAAATAAATTAGATTTTTTTAGAGATACAAATGTATATAGTTACAGGTGTTAAAAATAGGACAGATATGTAGATACATGAATATTTTTATATAATACAGTTTTAAATAACTTTTAAAATTATAAGTAGCTTAAATCTATGTACCTATAGTTACCTACAGTAAGTAGTATTACTTAATAGAGTTTAATTTGACTTACAACATCTATGTATGTGTCTAGTTCACTTTATTTAAATCTAAGGTCTTCTGATAGGAATAAGTGTAATAACAGTCTGGTATCTTCAATCATAAAAGTACAAACATATAAAAAGTATTATTACCCAGAATGTCACCACCGAGATCCAGAGCCTGTTTATCGGACAGTGTGGCCAAGGGTCTCGAGCGCACCATGGCACGTTCCTTCGGCGGCAACAGCCAGAGCTTGTAGTGGAGGTCCACAATGCTGTATGCCCGGCCCAGGGGCAATATGCTCTGACGGAACCAGTTGTGGCCCAATGCGAAGTCCTGGAATAGAATCATCATCATCAGCCACATAACGTCTACTGCTGTACGAGGGCCTCCCCCAATGAGATCCGTCATTTGGGGTGAAATGCCAGTAATCGCCACGCTTGGCAGGCAGGTTGGCGATCGCAGTCGTGTTGTGGTTTAACTCACAGAGAGCGTTGCTGCACGACCTCTGGAGAGCTCCCTCGGTCGTCTCTTACGACGCCCATGACGGGAAAAGTTGGGCTGGGGTGGTGACACATGTGGAATATAATATGACAGTAAAATAGCTTTGGAGTGGGTCCATCATGTTGGAGCAAAATGTGTAATTACGTAAAAACAAAGCAACAATGCTAGTACAATCCATGCCGGACCCACCCTACCCCCGAGCCTACCCCTGGGGGTATGGTGGGACGAAACCATACCACCATAGAGATGTGACCTTAGCCTTTTCTTATGCTATTATTTACTGAGATCTCTGAGAATGTTACTCCTAAAAAAACGTCGCGTAAAACAAATTATTAATGACGATTTTCTTATACAAGTTCAAATGCAGTTGATGCAGGCTGCAATAACGGTCGGGCACGCATTAGATCAATTAAGAACCTAATAAAATTTTAGTTGTTGAGTTTATTGTTTAATTTAACCTTAGAGCTGTGCTTATAATTTTTATATCCCAACACTACTGCAGTGGTATGGTTTCGTCCCACCATACACCCAGGGGTAGGCTCAGGGGTAGGGTGGGTCCGGCATGGTACAATCGAGTTACTGATTTGAAGAGACATGCATGGCTCTCAAATGTGCACGTTTTATTTTTGGAGATTCTGTTAAAAATTTTCACCGAGTATAGAATCTGCCTACCTTTGAGATTAAAGGATGTAGTTATTTTTTTTAAATAATCTAATAATAAAATCAAAACAATAAATGTTGCGGCTATTAAATGCTTCAGTAAAACGGTTTTGAATGATTTGTACTTTGACGTTGAAAGTAAAACATTACTAACAAATGCTCTAGAACGTGTACATTTTCATAATTTCTGCATAATGCTAATTTCTGGCGTGGGATGCAAAATTGTAAGCTTTGTCTTCTCATTGGGATATCTTACAGATGCACTTTCCTGCTCCTGTTTCTTGAGCATTTTTGGATCGGTTCCCTAAGTCACTATTTGTCAGTTCGCTGACATGCAAGTTGTCCTGCATGATAATTATTGTTCCCGCATTTCTTGGTAAAAAATAAATAGTACCCGATTCTCAGATCAATTGCTTAGACCTTCTGCTGAAAACTGATCCAGACAGATACTCGATTTCGGTATCTTCTCCTTTAGAAAACTCCGACCATTGTCTGGTGAAGTCTGTATCAGTGTACTACCCCCCCGACCCCAGCCCTAGAGGCACACGGCGGTTGTGGCGATACAAGTCAGCAGATTGGGACGAGATGCGGTCCTTTTTCGCATCTTATCCTTGGCAGCAGGTGTGTTTGTCCTCGGCTAACCCATCTGCATGCGCGGAGGCTTTGACGGGTGTTCTGCGTCAGGGTATGGAGTACTATATCCCGTATTCTGATTTAGCGCACGGTGTCAAAGCTCAACCCTCGTTTGGACCCAAATGCTAGCGCGCTGAGGCGCTCAAACACGAGGACTGCTTGGCCTGGGTTGCTGCCCGCAATGCCCAGGCGTCGGACGTCAGCTTGAGGAAGAGAGCTTTCAACCAAGCTGCCAAGTCCTGCAAGAAGGTTATGCGGAGGGCTCGCTTCGATCACATTGGCCGTATAGGCGCCAAACTGGCTTCGTACCATTTTTTTATCGTGGGAAAATCCGTTATGGATACCCCACCGCTAGCGGGGACAACGGCGGGGTTATGTGGGACTCGCACCCACTAAAACCCCACGGTGACCACTCGCGCATTACTGCTGGGGCCCACGGAACGAGCTTAGCCAAGGGCGGCCCCAGCCGCGCTAGGCCCTTACAGACCATCTACGGCATTACAGGCGGTCGACACAGTCGTTTTTGTATTTCGTGTATTGGAAGAAATACACCTTTTAAACCTTCCTTGGACTTCCACGAATAATTCAAGCCCAAAATTAGCCAAATCGGCCAAGTCATTCTCGAGTTTTAGCGAGACTAACGAGCATAAATTCATTTTTATATATGAGTCATATAATATCAAAGGCGGCAGAGTCTTCAAAGCACTGGGTGGACACTGCCGCTTACAGGGCTAAAAGACATTTACAGCTTAAGACATACACAATGGATATTATTATATTATTTAATTTTAAAGTGCTAGTTTTTTTTTCAAAGCGGCCGGGTTCGATTCCCGAGCTGAATACAGTTCTTTTTTCAAATAAAATATGAATGCAGTTTTTTTTTTCAAAATGGTTCCGTCCGGGTGTCAAAGAAACAACGAAATAACTAGCAATATGTAAAAATGAGACTGGTGTATTATTAGTATTAAATATGATATTACCAAAGTTAAGCTCTCGGGAATAGTAAGTACAACAATACAATCCTATTTCACGCACCGTCGCCTTGTTCCAAACTAGTTTACCCTGTAGGCACCTACTAAAGGAGCTAAGTACTGTTAGGATTATAGTCGGCGTCAGCTAAGAAGCAAATTTTGACACATTGATAAATCCATGAACAATTTTTAGAATGGATATGACTGACAACCAAATGTATGGCGATGACATTTGTATCTCAGCATTGCACATCCTATTGCTTCTTAGCTCGTTGTCGTCAATTAATAGAGATGTGATTATTTTTTGTTCATGAATCGAAGTGACAACGTTTCGATTATACAGTTATATGTAAAATAAATATAATAAGCTCTACAGTTCGTACTATGAACGGCTAACAAATAGGTTTCATCTTGTCGTAACCTTAAATGCATTGTCTGTTGCTCATAAAATATTTATGACAACTATAATTATTAATAATTGATGGTACCAAAACATTTCTCATAAATCGATTCCAAAATAAATCGAATTTTTCCAATATTGTACAACACTATCAGTCCAGGTCAGGCATGTCAATCGACCTGTCAAAATTTGGTTCTTACGTGACGCCGACTATAAGTATTTTGCACAATATGTTATTGTTTAAATTAATATGGCAACACTGTCGTTTTCACAAGGTTGGTAAGGCCACAATAGGTTCCTCCAACAAGGATGCTCTTTGTTCCTCCTAGATGCGTCATGTTGGTAGTCTAGAACTAAAGCAGCCAATCAGGGCCCCGAGAAAGATACTGCCAAAACGGAGCGAGAAAAAAGAGAAGGGCAGGAGTTTGTGGTTTTTTTTTTGGCGGGAACGAAAAGAAAAAAAAAGAAGAAGCGGGATGAGGGGTTCGGTGGAGGAGGAATGCATGAATGGTTGGACTGAGATTTTAAGACGATTGTAGTGCGAATGTTAAAACAACAATATAGGTATAAGTTCCAAAAGAAACAACGCGTTTTTCATGGGAGCTTTTCCCCTGGGTTTTTACTACTGATATGTTTACATATCTACAAACGTAAGACACAGACGTACGCAACAGATTCGCGAACGATTCTCAGCCCGTCGGAGGCAGGAATATGATAAGCGGTCGTTATTCTAGAGGCATATGACTTGGATACTACACACATCAAAAGTGTCTAGGGATCAAGTACATTTTAGAAGATTGCAATCAAGAATATATTTTACAAAAACTGAATTCATTCATTATTTAATCAAAATGTGGTGATATAAGTCGTTGATACAGGCATGGGGAATTAGGTAGGAGACCAATCCAGAAGATTAGATTTGATTTAAATAAGTTAGATTTTTTTTAGAGATAAAAATGTTGTTGATCCCTAGACACTTTTGAGGTGTGTAGTTTACCGTAGTTATGTATGTTTATCGCAGCCGAACGATTGTTGGTGTGTCTTATTTTCAGTAAAAGATTAATGATGAAAGGACCTTGATTCGAGAGGCGATGGGTGTGCTCATCTGACGCGCGAGCTGAGTCCCGAGCTTGAACAACGGGAAATCGTGGCTCATCTTCCCAGGGGTTTCATTCCAACAGTCCCCGCCGCACTAATATAGCAATTTCATCTTATACTTTTATGGAAAACACAATCATGATCATTTGTTGCTTTAGTTGGAATAAATTATCATTGGGTCATTTTCACTGTTGATTTTGTTTAATGAAATTATTTGATGTGAATTTATAGATGATATTAGATATGCACGGGTTTTTATTTACAAATATACAGTTGGTAACGTTAGCACAGCCATTGTCCGTGGCCAATACAGAACGACTGAAAGATTTTGACAGACGGGTTGCAATATTTTTATAAACAAAGGCTCAGAGCAATAAATAAAAATCCATGGAATGCTACACTGCCTGATGGCGGCCTTATTATCACAATACTACCTATTTCCAAAATTATAGCGACCCTGAAAACGAAAACTCCAATTAGGCCCAAAACTAGAAATCGGAACGAAATCGTGCTGAAAATTAAATCGTGGCGTCTACTAATAGTGAGCGTCTGTGGTCCAGTTGGTCGGATACTTGACTTGCAACCGGGAGGTCTGCCTACCCCGCTTTGAGATTAAAAGGCGTGAAGTATATTTATTTTTATTTTTTTACTAATAGTTTAGTGAAAAATACCAAAGCTAGGTATTAAAAATACTAATTCAACCCATTTTTCAGAGGGATAGGCAGAGGCAAGCGTTACCACGTGCTATAATAACAAGCCACACCTTTCCAGTCTTTGCAGTATTAATGAAACGATTACAAGCTCGTGGGTGGCTTTTTAATCGTCTTTGGAAGAAACGCGCAGTGATGTTTTATCAAAAGTTTAAACCGGGTATCATCTAAGCTTTCAGCGTACGTCCGTTGTTTGCTGGACATTTCGACACAGCATCTTTGATTCATTCAGGGACAAGTCCACCACTACCCGCACCCTACCTGCCTCTCTCTGCACGGGCCATTCTCTGGAGACGTGCGCGTCTACTTGCGCCTGCCTCTTTTCAACGCACACGTTTACTTCACTCCACTACAAATGATCTTTGTCCATCCCTGTTTTGTTGCCAACTCTCCCCCTTCTGGGGCATGACGACCACATTACGGAGATTTCGCGTCGGGTCCTCGTCGCGTCTTTAGTCGTTAACAGGATTCATATGTTCTTCGAGCTGTATGCCAGCGATTAGCCAGGTACCAGAAGAACTATCAAAAAAAAATATACGCCTTTTAATCCCAAAGCGGGGCGGTTCACGTTTACTTCACTCCATAAAAATTATCTTTGTCCATCCCTGTTTTGTTGCCAACTCTCCCCCTTCTGGGGGAGTAATTTTAACCCTTAATCAAGGACAAAGTTAGGTGTATTTCTGATGGATTTTTGGACTCAATGACGTTTGTTATTCAAATTACAGGAATTGATGTTTATCATAAAAATCTATCTTTTAAGTGCAATGTGAAATTTATTGATTAATGTTTAAATAGGTATGCAACGTATGTGTCCTGTAGTGTTAAATACCTCATGTGACTATTCTCTGATAACTTCTCTGAAATCTTTGGATAATTTCAGTAAAGACATTCAATAAGTTGTAAGTGTTGGTCAAGTGGGAATATACTATATACTAGCCTTTGTTTGATTAAGAATTAATTAAACTTTTGGTACCTTGTTGATCAGTGAAGAAGTTTATAGTATACCTTTTGTTACAGAAAACTGGCGCCGTGCTGCAGGGCGCCCGGCGGCTCCAGTTCAACATCGAGCTCAGGAACATCAAGGACATACCGCAGGTCAAGAACGTTCCCTCGGGAATATTCCCCCTGCTGTGGATTGAAGAGGTCTGTATGCGTAAACGCTAGAT
Source organism: Conopomorpha cramerella (assembly GCA_012932125.1). NCBI lineage: Eukaryota > Metazoa > Arthropoda > Insecta > Lepidoptera > Gracillariidae > Conopomorpha > Conopomorpha cramerella. Next base: position 1,955 of record SJJU01071553.1, on the reverse strand, counting down.
TTTATTCAATTAATACAGAGTGTGAGATAGATGATTGTGCTTATTCGAATGGGGAATTTTCAAACTCCAAAAATTGCTCATCTAGATGTCGCTAGTTAGTAGGTGTCCGGGGACTTCTGACAGTTGTATTGTATTAGTTTTTTTTAATAATTAGGTTATTCGAACTTCAGACTCCTTTGTAACATGCAAATAAACGATAAAGAAATCAACTGTCACCTTCAATACTTACTGCTTGAAGTTAGTAATTTCCATGACTTTTATCCCCCTACTACAGCTAGCGCCATCTGCCATAACTAAGAGATACAAGGGCTCTGAAAATTACCCATTACGCACGAAAACCCTGTTAAAAGTTTTAACAGAATTAAAAAAAAGAGGTTATCGTTTTTGACTGGGTGACGCAATTTTGATTTTATTTTTGTGTGAAAGCTGGTGCTTCTTATGTGATCCCATTACAATTTAACTCAATATTGTTCACCGGGTATATAGGCGCGAATATAATCAAAAACAAGCTCGAGAATACGACGTTTCGACGCAGTTGCATGCATCGTGGTCACGAGTGGACTGGAGTGCGGCGGCACCGACGTTCACTGGTCTAATACGAATCCGCAACTACCGTCATACAGTCACCATTTCGGCACACAACACTGATGACATCGGCTGTACAAGGCGATCTTTTTTCCATTACAATTTGTTTCAGTTTTGACAGTGCCTTATAGAATCATATATTTTGATGCACCGTAACAGCTTTTATATTAGCAAGTCGGTAAAGTTGTAATAATATGCATGTGATTAACCCTTTACCTAATAGAAATTCACATAGTTGCGCCTATGGGGAATTCCCATCACAGGTTTCGTTTCCAACTTTTGTATTAATGGTTTGAAATAATTAATGCGAGAAGTTGCAGCCAAATTCTGTCAAATAAACGTCACGGGAGATACCTCATGAATATTTTGCGAAGTAAAGTGACGGCAACACAAGGGAGTGTTGCTATTGGTGGAAAAGAAAACAAGTACCTACAGTAGACTGCGGTGTTTTGCGACTTGGGGGTAGAATGAAAAACAATCGATTTTCTCTCTTGTTTCTTGCTACGGAGCGATGAATTGTGATCTATGAAACAATAAGTGGATCAAAATTTCATTCAAATTCACCACCACCTTTTCATTCATTGATATTTTTGTAGACGATGGTCTTGCTTATTCTAAAAATCGCTGCAGGTGTTTTTTGTTTTTACTTACACAAGGTGAGAATTTCCAGCAAGTTCGTTTATTTTATACAAAAACTTTGTACAGTCATGAATTTGTGGTACGAGATTATTTTTTATTTAAAAAAAAACACACACTTCACGCCTGTCTCCCAGAGATCTCCATTAGTCACGGTCCTGGCTAACCCTTTCGCTTTGTCTACATTAATACATATTTTCATACATGACCTCAGGTTTCGAGTACTTCTCACGCCACCTTCCGCCAGAACATCACCAATCTGGTCGATGTATGTCCTTCTGGAGCGACCTCTACACAAAATATTTTGAAAAGCATAAACTTTCGGAAGTTTAACCAGTCTGTCCTTGACTTCGTGTCTTAACGTTTTCCGCCACACGTGGACAATTTATTTTTCGATGGAAAATTATTGTCCCTTTTCTGGCAAAGTTCCCGAGCAGTTACACAAAGTAACTCATAAAACAATAACAAACCCAAATATCAAACACTTGTTACTTTATGTTACTTAGAAATAGATCCAGGAAAAACCAGGATCCAGGAAGGACCAAGAACAGAGTTCATAAAATTATTATAAATAAAAAAATAAAAAATACCCTTCACGTATTTTAATCCTAAAGCAGGGTAGGCAGGGGCACTTTCTTAAGCAAATGCCCACGGTTCACCAAGGGTATTTAACCCAACGTGACCGGGGGTGAGCCCATCGCCGTTATAGGGTTCACACATCTTGTGGTGTGCGG
>SJJU01071552.1:0-10041 GCA_012932125.1 Conopomorpha cramerella | reverse complement strand
CCATGAACCGTTTTTGTAAAAGTAGGCTTCAAAATCATTCAAAATATCCTTTTTGAAGTCGTGTCATCTAATGGTTGATAAAACCTGGAATGTTACATTAACAGTAACGACAGAGAGGCACGTGATTGGTAGTTTTTGTGGCATTGAATTAGGAGTTTAGTATAAACGATAACACTACAAGAAATCCCCCCATTTTTATTCTCAATCTCAGGTTTAAACTGTCAATCAATCTATAGGTAAAATAGATATTGAGGTTGTATCAATCGTAGTGTGTTTTCAAATTTAACGTTTTCAACCATCTCTCATTTATTTGTCAAAATGAGACGAGGGTTGAATCGAACGTAAATCGTTGATATGAACAATTCGTTCACTGCCTTTTTCTATGTTAACTTCCATATTACATTAACTTACATAAGTTACATTACAGGTGTTTTTGATTGTATATACCTTTAATTAATGTCTAAATCTAAGTGCATAGACTATTGAAGTGTAAACGTGTTACGTAGACGAACCTTTTCAGGAAACTTTCGATAAGTTTTGCCTTTACCTACATTAACAGTGCCTTTTTTCACTACTATAAGTGTCTTATAGGATTGTATTAAACATTCCTTCAATAAAACATTGTTTAAGTTGTAAGAATTACAGTCTGGAACTGAATCTAATTCTTAATTAAGTACCTGATAATTAATAATTACTAAAATCACAAATCGCAACCATATTTTAATAGAAATGTTTGTAAAAGCTTGAAATATGACCAAATATCTCAAAGTTAGAAAATATTTTCATGTTAAACACATATTTTGCCATAACCCACCTAGAAATATCTCTTTATATTGTAAGGTAACTTAGTATATAATAATGTCATAAGAATTCGTTTTTTTCTATGTACAATATGTAATCCGTTTCGCCGCCTAAAGTTGATATTATGTCTACAAAAAAAATGTCTGAAAATACGCACCAGCCTTATTTTTGAGGTTAGCGTAATATTTTTGTAACAGTGTTAATGTTTTTACTAATTGTTCAATTATGTAATCATCTCTTTCTGTTTCATTTGCAAATAAACATTTTAGTGTTAATATGTTTGCTTGTTTTATTTTATTATCACGTAATCTAACCTGGGCTGAACCGCATAAAGATAAATTAATGTCTAAATTTATGTATGTCATTAGAAAGAACAAAACGGCGGCGTTGCCGCAATTGCATAAAAACAAAACGCACGAATAGAAAAAAAACAATGATATTGTGGTTGTTTTTTATTTGTAACAATATAACAATTGAATGAAAGAAACTCGAGAAGAATTAGAACAGGTAAATAAGTCTCAGACATATGTACGTTTCCCAGATTTCACCCTAGGCCCTGAGAGTCAGAATAATCCGGTTTGAAGCGGAGACAGTAGATCCGCTTCACATCATTTTAAGAAATGATCTCCCGTTTCAAGTAGGTACTTCTCACACCATCTTCCGCCAGGACGTGCCTACTGTGGTCGGTGTACATTCTTCTGAAGCAATCTCTACTCACCCCGCTTACATGTAAAATCACCTACGTAAACCTCTTCCGTTAATCGACTTCATACATTGAGATATAAAATGGACATTTCACAACGAAAGAGAATGATAACCGCCGCCAAAGTATAGGCGTTTGTAAAAATACTGGCTACTATTTACGATAACCAAAAATGTCATGGGCTATGGATGCATGATGCAATAAAGATATTGAGAGGATCAATGGAAGTCAACGAAAGAGATTTCTCATCATCAGCCCATACCTGTCCACTGCTGGACATAGGCCTCTCCAATTGCACGCCACTGTGATCTGTTTTCGGCTTCTCGCATCCAGCTTCTGCCAGCCATCCTGCGTATATCATCAGTCCACCTTGCCTGAGGGCGTCCTACACTCCGTTTGCCGAGACGCGGTCTCCACTCGAGAACTCGTTTTCCCCAACGGTCATCGGTAAAAGAAAAAGGAAAGAGATTTATATGGGTGATATAAGGGGCCGGGTCAGTAGAGGTCGCCCCAGGACATATATCGACCAAATTGGTGATGTTCTGACGAAATGTGGCGTGGAAAGTACTCGAAACCAGAGATATGCATGAAAAGATGTATGAGATAATGATTATGTAACAAATAGAGATCTGTATTCTCTGCCTACCCTTCTGGGAGACGGCCGTGGAGTGTACTTATGTAATGTAGAAATCTCAACCTAATTCCGTATGAAATAGCTATCTGACGCATGAACTTATCACTACTCAGGTATGGCTAATGTCAAAAAGAGATAAATGCGAGAGCATTACTTATTGTAATCTTATGATTAGTGTGGTTTTACAATAGTGCACCTCATCCATGTTCTAGCGATTCGCACCATTTCATTGCTGCGTTTGACCATAAAACGAGTTATCAGCTCGCGCACGAATTTAAACAATACTGCCAATTCGTAGGCTGGATTTAAACACATGTAGGTACATTTCAACTGCGCGGAAAACTGTGCCGCGTGCGTTTCGCCGGCAGCGTTCATTGTAAAAGCATTCATTTAATATTTGAGACTCAGATTGAAAAAAAAAAAAAAATATTTTCATTAACTTTCAAACATTATTAGTGTGGGTAGCTATAAGTCAAACACTCAGTGGCGTGCACACCATATAGGCAAAAAGACACTGCCTACCTAAGTATTTTTGCTACCCATCCTAATATAAGAGTTAATGCTAGATCTTTTTTTGTCGTACTCACGACATAGGCCTGTGTTTTGTGGCTGAGTACATAGTTACCTATATTTCGTAAAGACAAGTTACCTATACATAGGTGTTAATCCTTGGGGATTACTGCCTACCTTGTCGTAAAAGTCAGTGCACGCCACTGCAAACACTAAGTGTTGGTAGCCTTCTACTAGTAAGCTCAAAGCCTGTAGAAGAAGGCCCCGCTCTTTCGTGATTTACAGATTGAAACTGACTGTAAAAGGACACTTAGGTAGGCAAGGATTTATAGGTCTTAGGCACTTCACCATACATTACCTGTTCAATCCAACATGAAGGTGGTATGTCTATTATGGTGGTGTTACTAAATCGGAAAGAAGAAATTGATAGTTGAAAGAAGAATGCACCTACGGGGTATTGCGAAACGCTGCACTACCTATCTGCTGTGACCCACGGCCTGTTCATAGCCAGCACTCCTATCCCCAAAAGACAGCATTACCGCAGCAATATTAAAATTGGGTGGGGGTCATCTGGGGCGTACATGATCTAGTCATAATCTTTTTAAAATTAAACAATTTCATAATATGTATGAATCTTTAATATAATTATTTTTTGAAATCAACATTACATTACATGAACATATTCTTTTATCCAAAATTCACTACATCTTAATTCAAAATAACATTTTAAAATCATATTTGTGTATGTACTTTCTAAAATTATTTATTTTATCATGTAGCTGAGCTGACAATATTTTTTTACACATATTTAATATTGTATGTAACAAATAAAATCTCACATAAGAAATTGACAAATATACATGCAATAATTTCTACCATCTACCTTACAACAACATTTTTTTTATATAATGGGGTAGTTTTACATTACTTGAATCAATAGAATAGAGCCTAAATGACCAGCATAAAATGAAGAAGAAAAAAAAGTTAATCTTACAATACAAACATAAATTAAATACAAACTAATGTCAAGAGATAAAATTATGTACAATACCTGCTAGGGGTCTCCACTGATTTTTATGGCTAAGTAAGTCAGTATGCACTTAAGATGGTCTTAGAGATGGAACCATAACAGTGAGACCAAAGTAATACCCTAAATATGTTTAGCAGTCACTGCATGATCCAGAGTCACTGCTGCTCCCACTGTCGCTACTGTCGTCACTGTCGCTGTCTGATGAATCTGAACTGTCGGACGAAGAGTCAGAGGAGCTGTCTGAGGTGCCGCTTTCAGATTTGTCCGAGCAGTCTGAGCAGTCGCGCTTCTTCTTTTTGGCGGCAATCTTGCATTTACCATCACTGGAAAAAGATAATTGAAATAATAAGTAAATCACTCAGCTGTGTGTCAGAATGACATCACGGAAGTTGCTATGGAGAGAAACTCTCCTGTCTTTGTACACCATTGGGGAGTCTTAGAACAACAACATACTTTCATGGGTACTGAAAAGAGGTTCTCATAATGACAGGCGGGGTTTGTCCTAAAAAGTATTAACTAATTATGTGAATATTTATAGCTGTTAGATAGATAAATATAAAAGCAATTGGTACCTCCTTTACCTGATGAAATCAAATTGGGGACACAAATGTCTCTAGAAGACACAACACAGCACTTTCTAACTACCCACAATTCTACAAATAAATAAAAATTGGAACAAGGAAAATTCTAATTTAGCATACAATAGTATGTAAAATATGAAATTGTAATCTAGATATTAATCCTTCAAGCTAAAGAAAATAGTTCATTCATTTTTTTTGCTGTTGTTCAGACCAAAGCTTGAAAGGTTCATGGAAAACTATCAGCGTCTTTTTCAAATTTAAGCATGATTCTCAGTTTATAAGTTGGTCAGCTAATAAATACAAAATCAAAATCAATTAGTAATTTTGTTGCTCAACTTAGTATTTTTAGGCGCTCAACTTATTATATTCCATTTCCATATAGAGGCAATTTGAAGGTTATTAAATCTACCCACATACCTGCACTGTCCTTCCTTCTTGTCCTTCAGGTTATTCTTCAGGATCTGTGTACGAGAAGGGCGGACGAGGATTTTACGCTTTCCCGTACATTCGTAGCTCCAGTGCCCATACTCCAAGCACTTTTGGCACCTGATGCCTTGAGGAAACGCCGCGGCCAGCGCAGCTTCCCTATAAAACAGACGATAAATTACATATTTTGGATGAATAATACTAACATTGCAATTTCTAAAGGCCTATGTTTACAAAACTTACTTTTTCCTCTGGGCTTGATGCCTGTTATAGGTTCCGAGGGTCATTATGATGCGGTGTTCGAATCGGTGTTTCAAAACTATGCAAGTGAAGGTAGTTTGAGGTGGAGAAGAATAATCACTATGCGCGTGCTATAGAATCGAGGTCTAATTTCCAAATGTGCTGTGAAAATTGCAAACGACGACGATTGTGCAGCGAAGGAAACGAAAACAAGCGTGGAGTCAGATGGGGGCGCCACTGTAAATGTCAAAATATTGCGAAGTACGTTCCAAACCTTTGTTTACTGTTTGTTATTCTTGTTATCATTGTTGCATATTGATGGATAAAATCTGGTTATAAAGCGTAAAATTGTAGTTTGATGATGCTATATCTTTAAGCGTATTATTTTTTCGAAAAGAGGCGTCTTTGGTCACAACTACCATGACCGTTATTAAAAAAAGATTTTATTCGTCCTAGACATATTTTACAATCAAAGTCTTTGAAAATATCAAACGGTTTACGGTTCGGTTCAAGCATTGAAATCATGTTCCAGATTAATTGAGAATAACTTTTTTATTGTAATTTATTAAAAATAGTGGACGTATTGAATTCGAAATGTTTTCTTCTTTCTTTCTTGCAAAATTTTAACAAGAAATAATGTTTAGTATCTCTGAGATGTTTTTTTGATAACCCCGGTGAATTATGGAATGTTCACATAACGTAGAACGAAACAAAACGTATGTTTTTGACACTCGCTGACTGCTGAACTGACAGTTCGCAAAAACGTCACTTGAAAGCGCGTCAGAACTAGTTTCGGACTTTAGAAATTGTTTTTGTGAATTTCGTAATACAAAATAAATATTGTTATTTATCCTGAAATGTCTGCTGATACTTTCACGATACAAAAATGTCGGAGTGGTATTGGCGGGTCATCGCTTTGAAGGCTGTTTTTGTGATTACATGTCTGACTTCTTACATTCATGCCGATGATAACATCCAGAAATTACCATTTTGTGATCCTCAGACTGTGAATGAAGATGCATCAGTTCCCAACGAGTAAGAAACCTTCCTACCTATCTCTCAGTTCTATATTAAATATTGTAGATATTAATATTCGTACCTACCTAGGAATTCCAAGGAGTTCTGTTCACCTCTTTTAGTTTATTAGTTGCAAAAGTAATTAAACTAAACTTTGTGTATCAATAGGTACAGTTCATAGATATATTATTATTCTATATTATAACATAATTCTTTTTTGAACTTACTAAATACCATACAACCAAACAAATATTATGATATTAAAGAGTTGACCTTGAGTATAGAATTCTTATGTTCAAGAACTACTGCTATTCATAATTCTAGGTGGCCCTGTGGTCTAGTATACACTATCAGTAAAGTCCTTTTTATGTTAACAAACCTGAATAGATGGAACTTTGATTGTTAATATTGTTAAGAATGAATCTTGTTTTCTTTTTGTTCCATAGTTTATAGTCTAGCAATGTTGACAATCTTTTTGACACTAAATTTAGTAACTAGATGTATTTTGAAACAGTGTTGAATTTACAATACACATATTTTTTTTGGCCAGCCTTAAAAAATGTGGCATACTTACTTTTTACAATAAACACACTTTTATTGTGTACACCCAATGTGAATATTTCTGAGGACTATCAAATGATAGTCCTCAGAAATATTCAGTCATTAGTTTGATTTATTATAGTTGTAGATATTATTACTGTCTTTACAAAATAATCCTGCAACTTTTTTTGTTTCAGCCTGGTCCTTGTGAGCACACTGGATGGTAAACTGACAGCATTTTCCACCAATAATGGCCTTAAAGCCTGGGACATTAAGACTCAGCCATTGTTGCAATCTAACTTACACCATGTTGAGGTAAGAAAATGTTTTCTCTAATCTTCTCTGTGAATAATGTCTAGAACTAGAGAAGTGCTGAGTAATGTTACTGTGTTTTACTTCATTAGTTAAAAAAATAAAATAAATATACTTCACACCTTTAATCCCAAAGAGGGGTAGGCAGAGGCACGTACCCACGGTTCACCGAGCGTATTTAACCCAGCGTGACAGGGGGTGAGCCCATCGCCGTTATAGGGTTCACACACCTTGTGGTGTGCGGGTTTCATCACGATGTTGTCATTCACTGTAGTTGATTAGTTCTACTTGGCTCTTAATATACACACATCATAAGTGTCTAGGGATCGAGAACATTTTTAGCTCTAAAAACAAAATTTATTTAAATCAAATCTAATCTTCTGGATTCCCCATGCCTGTATCAATGACTTATCACCACATTTCGAATAAATTAATGAATGAATTCAGTTTTTGTAAAATATATTCTTGATTGCAATCTTCTAAAATGTACTTGATCCCTAGACACTTGATCTGTGCTCGGTTCAAATGCCTATTTACAAATGGGCATTTTCCCACAACTTGGCAACCAGTGTGCCTACTTTGCATATTTATAAAAAGACAATAAAAAATACTGTTATCGTGGTATTCATAAAAGGTTTAAACATACTACTAGACTAACTAGTTGTCGTATATCAACTTACAACAAACAAGGTTTGTCCGTATTTAGCGCACATTTTGAGACCTTCACTAGCAGTGTGCTAGCGCTGTTCTAACATTACGAACACCACGGTTAGCAAAGGCCTCTGCCTACCCCGCTTTGTGATTAAGAGGCGTGAGGTGTACTTATTATTTAAAAAAATACTGTAAACAAAAAATATGCATGTACTGTATGAAAAGATTGATGAATGTTAATGAGCCAAGAGAGGTGTGTTAGGATCATAACTAGTGGTTGTATATTTTCTCCAACTGGACTGATCCCTCTGTGAGCCATAAAGTTTTATGTCTGTAGGTACTTGTGAGAATGAACTAGTCTATCCAGAAGACTATAGTGATAAACCAATGTCACAAACAAGTATTGAGCTCAACTGTTACATGTTTAATCCACCAGAGGGTTCCCAAGGGAAAACAAAAATAGTGTATGCCCAAAATCCACGCGGGCGAAGCCGCGGGCGGGAAGCTGGTTATACTTATAAACCTTACTCAAGAATGACTATATCTACTAATGAAAACGGCATTAAAATCCATCACTTAGTTTTAAAGGTCTAAGCATACATAGGGAAAGACAGCGGGATATTGTTTTATTCTATGTAATGTTTTTTATGTCAATCCCAGCTCACCTCTGGAGGTAAATGGGTACGTCTCGTGCCATCCCTCCGTGGTACCCTGTACAGCCTCAGCGGCGACACGGTCGAGCCTTTGCCGTTCAACACAGACCAGCTCCTGTCATCTTCCTTCAAGTACTCTGAAGACCTAGTTGTTGCTGGTAAGTTATATGTATATTATGTTGATATTAACAGCACTCAACAGCGTCTGTGGTCCGGTAGGTCGGATACTTGATTTGCAACCGGGAGGTCCCGAGATCGAGTCCGGCTACTGGACTTTAACTAATGGGACTCTTTTCAGAGCGTGATGATGGTGAAGAACAACATCGTGATGAAACCCGCACACCACAAGGTGTGTGAACCGTATAACGGGGATGGACTCACTCCCTGTCATCATCATCATCAGCCCATACTTGTCCACTGCTGGACATAGGCCTCTCCAATTGCACGCCACTGTGATCCGTTTTCGGCTTCTCGCATCCAGCTTCTGCCAGCCATCTTGCATATATCATCAGTCCACCACCACTCCCTGTTACTTTGGGTTAAATACGCTTGGTGAACCGTGGGCATTTGGGGCAATTGTCCACGGCTTACGGCATTTCACATCTCCATACAAACTTGGCGATCAGCTGATTGATACTTTTTTTTATCGCTATGAACAAGCCAATGACCACCACCCTGCTTGATGTTAAGCAGCGATGTGGTCTACGATGGAGCAAACTTGTTCATTAGTTACCTATTCACCCGCGGCTTGAAGACCTTCAGACTGTACTGCGCAGGAAACACAGACTCCGGCAAGTCATTCCACATCCTGGCGGTTCACTATGAAAGAAATAGACGCAAAGCGTTTATATTAAGAGTATCTTTTTTTTTTCGTTTTTGACAGTGGATTCCTTGGTGAAAGTTGTTTTGAAATTGAACTTGTATAAAACACAATACCCACAGTTGCCTTCAAATTATTATCATACATATAATAATTGTCTGTAAGCGAAGCGAATTTTAATTATTTTATTTACGATAAATGCTTTCATCGCTATTAAGATACTTCCTAAATAAACCGCGTGCTTGATGATGTTTTCGTATTTTACGTGGATATTGTTATTTGATAAATAAATGATTAACCTGATAACAACTTTGCGCGTTTCGATATAAACATCCAGTTGGAATTATATCATTGGCGATTGTTGAGCGAGGTTGTATGTCTGTCTTTCGTGATAAGACATATACACGAGTAGCACGAAGAGTGACATAACAGCCAATCACATTGCGTATTTGTTCTATGTCGTTATCTCTTGACGTGCATGCTAGAGCTACTGTTCTGTGTTAGAGATAGAAGCGCGCCCCTTCACCGTAAATACCGTAATCGCGGGTATTTTTAACCCCCGACGCAAAAACACGGGGTGTGCGAATGAACTGATTTTAATGCGGTTTTCTTTGTTTGAAAGCCGATTTGGTCGAGCATGTTCTTAGCTATATTTGATCGATGTCTGTTCACCAACTCAAAAGTTATGGGGGTTGAAAGGGGTGATGAAAAATTTAACTTGAATGAATGTGTCCATGTGGGATATCAAATGAAAGAGCACGACACGTATATTTAGAATCTGTTTATTAAATTAAAATTGGATAATTTGTTCAAAATTTAAGGGTTGAAAGTGGGGGAAAAAAAGTCGACTCTATACAAATATGTTCAAGTGGGGTTTCAACAAACTTGGCGATCAGCTGATTGACACTTTTTTTTATCGCTATGAACAGGCATTTGACCACCACCCTGCCTGATGTTAAGCAGCGATGTGGTCTACGATGGAACACGCTTATTCATTAGTTACCTATTCACCCGCGGCCTATACTGCGCAGGAAACACAGACTCCGTATTGGTGGTTAAAGGTGCTAAATCTCTTCGCCCAGGTTCTAGAGAAACGCTATGGATGGGCGTGGACGCGCACACC
>SJJU01071548.1:0-16225 GCA_012932125.1 Conopomorpha cramerella | reverse complement strand
GTCGTGTACAAGCTGAGCTGTACAGTTCGCAGTGTGAGCTGAGCTGGCGTCGCGTGTGCGCTCTCACGTAGTGTAGCTCAGTTTATCGTGACGCGCCCCAACCTGTGGTAGCCAATACGCAGTCTTATCAGCCTCTACACTTCTGTGGTAGCGCACAGATAATGTTTCATCCGGTATTTATAATCGCTGCTTTTGTCATTCACAGTATAGTATAGTATACTTACTTACACAGCATAGTAGAGTATTACATCATAATATGTTACTGTAAAAGCTAGAACTTCGGTAAATCTTAAGATTTAAGTGTTAGTCTTAGGTTTTACCGACATGAGTTGGTAAATGTAAGAATTTCTGAAAATACGACGTTTTTTTCGAGCTTTTACCATTCGAATTCAGTATATGCTAGGTTTTACCACTGTCAGCTGGTAGATGTTGGTTTTAGGAATAAAACAATGAGTAATTCTTAATTATTTACTTTAATTATCTATAAGACAAAACTGGTACATAGTATTATGAAGGTATCATATAATAGTAATAATTACAAACTAACACCAACTTATTTAAATTATTTTGAAAAAAACACATAACGTATACCTCTGAATATCTCAATCTCTATCATATCTATCTAACTGAATCAGTACTTCTCTATTTGGAATTTAACAACGAAATACAAACATAATGCTTACATAAGCTAGTCTAACTTAATAATTATTTTTCTTATTATTTGGTTTAGAAGTAAAAAAAAAGACAATTAAATTAAATTGATTAATAGGTAAGGTACCTAAAAAAGACATTTCACTTGTTACAACACGGATTGCTGTTGTGGCATTTAGAATTACAACGTAATCCATCAGGATCATCAGATCTGCAGGTGCATTTTTTTGTCGAGCATTTTTTTTGACAATTACATTTTTTGGATCCTTGTCCTCCAGTCAACGACAATTTTCCGACAACTTCTCGAAGACTCACTTCTTTATCCGAAACAACTTCTTCTATCTTTATAAAATCTTCAGAGCATGCGGCGAACTGATTCTTGGTGTAAAGCTGTTTTAGTATTCCCATTTTGGTTCCTACTTGGTAAAACTCATTGTCTTTTACATCTATCACAACTGCAATAATGCTTTTTGGGTCAGTTTTAGCTCTGTCAGTATCAGGTACTTTCAGTCTTACATTTTGGCCCACTTCCACATTTGAATATTTATCAGCTGACATGGTTTTCATTTTTTCAGCTTGGTTTTCCAAATTAAATTTTGCTTTCGTTCTTATTGTTTGAATAGATTCTATCTTCTTTGGTATTGGATCTTGTTCAGCTTGAATAGCGCTTGCTGCCTCTAAATCGGTTTGTATTTGAATAGTTAGATTGGTATCATCGGTTATTTGGTTTTCTGTGGTCTGTTCCAGTGCAATCATTTCTTTTTCTTGTGTTTTGTTGTTCGCCGTTATAGGGTTCACACACCTTGTGGTGTGCGGGTTTCATCACGATGTTGTCCTTCACCGTACGAGCGTTGCGTTGCGTACATAGGCTCTGAAAAAGAGTCCCATTGGTACACGTCCAGTAGCCGGACTCGAACCCGGGACCTTCCGGTTGCAAGTCAATTATTCGACCAACTGGACCACAGACGCTCTTGCGTGAACAGTTGAATGAACCGAACATGAAATTAACAGCTTCCTTCTTTTTAATGTTCTTTGCAGTTTTTATTTCCTCTAAACACTTAGCGTATTTGTCCTTATCGAGATAAAAGTTTTATCTTTCTTGTTTGCCACAAGCTTGTCCACTATTTCATAAAATCTATGCTTCATACTCATTTTTATTCACAAATAACTTTTAAACACCAAAAATACAATAAGAAATCAAATTATCGTGCAAGTTCAAACAAAACAAACGAGCGACTGAGGCGATCCGAGTGGCTGAGACGGTGCGCGGGTAGCGGGGACGGCAAGCAACCCGCAAGTACAAGTCGATACGCTGAGCACTTTATGACATGTTTTGTTTTTCAACATTTACCGAGTCATTAATGTAAATCCTAACATTTACCAACGGAATGGTGGTAAAAGTTCGAACTGCAATCCTTTTTGGACATTTACCATTAGGAATTGGTACATCTTAGGTTTTACTGGAATATCTTAGGATTTACTGCACTTCGAGCTTTTACAGTAACATATATAATAAATATTATGTGTGTGCGTTGTGTGAGTGCCTACCACCACGCAATGCGGGTCATTGTTGGTCATTGACTGTAAACTAATTACACCTAACTCCCATCTGAAATAATTTTAACATCTGTTCAACTTCAGCGTAGGATTTTGATTTAATCCGTGTTACAAGTGTCTTTCTGCAGTCTCGGTAAGTTAACGGATAGATGTTGAGGTAGTTATTTGCTATATTGTATAGATGTAAGGATAATAAATTGTCTTTTAGCAAAGGCTGATCCTACAACTACCGCGGATGCAGCAGGAACAGTTCTACGACGTATGTTAGTAGGTGAGGGCATCTTGTATGGTAGTGTAGCATGTTTTTTCATTATAATACTAATAATAAAGAGTTTACTAACTAAAAGAAGGTCACTCATGGAGTACAGAGTTTCTGAGGAAAACCAGGGCGGCTTGAAATAAATCAATTTAAGTAGTGCTCTTTGGGTACGTTCCACTTCAAAAAAAAATGTCTTGGTAGCACCACCCCAGGCAGATATGCACTAATTTAGAACTGATTGTGCCAGAGAAACGTAAATTCGTTTGACCTGTACTTTGGTTGTGATATGTCTAAGTTGTTTAAAAATCCAGATATGTTTACGAAGTCTTGTCATCATCAGCTCTATATGGAACATTTTAATGGTTTTGTTCTAGTCTTCGTGAAAGAATGGGAAGAGAAACAGTATCAAGAGCTTTCTTTAGATTAATAAACACAGTAAGGCATTTATCACCTTTATCGACCGAGCACGTAGTTGCCTTAAGTGAGTCAATAACTCTACGCATTTCTTCTGAATCCGTATCGATCAAACCGGATGATGAGGAATTGTAGGATGGAAAGTTCTTATGCTCTTTGTTGTCCATTCTCTGCAGTACCAAGTTGCAGTGTGTTGTGTATTGTACTATAATATGTAGGGTAGTTGTGTGGGTGCGACCACGAACAATATAAGCTTTGTGCAAGCGAGTAATAAAGCAGTATGTCACTACACACACTTGTATACACACTTGTTTGTCGTTACGCTGTCGCGTCTATCCCGTATATAACACGTGGCGATGAAGACAAAATCAATTATTCGCGTTAAAATGTCGGCAAATTCGGTGATCGGCTCAGTATTAACTTTTGATCACCAGTCTCAACATTGGATCAGCTACAAAGCGAGGTTGGCACAATGGTTTATAGCCAACGACATAACCTCCGAAAATGACAAAGCGCAAATCAAACGGAGAGCGATATTGTTAAGTGGGCGGCACGAGTCAGAGGATTAGCGGCTCACTGCGGCTTCCAGAGCCTAGAAGAGGCACTCGTAGACAAGTTCCTCATGGGCATGACAGCAGGTCCGGAGAGAGAGAGGCTGTATGGACAGCCGCAAGAAGGCATGACATTAACCAAGGCGGTGGAGATGGTGGAGAGTGTGCGGTGCGCGCGGCAGGCGGCGATGTGTCCGCCTACCCCGACGGCTAGCTTCTCCGTAACAGCATCGCAAGATGTCGTGTATAATGTGTCCAAGAAAGATAGTGCAGTGTATGCGGCTATTCAAGTCATGTAACGGACAAGTGTCGTTTCAAAAACTATAAGTGTAAGAAGTGCGGGCTAAAAGGTCATTTACAAAGAATGTGTTCGCAGAAAGGGAAGGTGAACTACGTCGAGTGTAGTCTGAACGAGTCGGAGGATCATGACACCGGTAAAGTAGTATACAATATCACTTGTACTGATGGCAAACCTATGACGGAAAGCGTTAGATTCTGTGGTCTATTTGTACAGTTTCAGATTGATAGTGGGTCAGCTGTTAGTGTTATATCGGAAAATACCTACTTGAAATATTTTAGGTCCGTACCGTTATCAGTAACAAAAAAAGTGTTTATTTGTTATACTGGTGAACCGATGGTAACCTTAGGGCACGCCAAGCTGGAAGTGGCGTACAGGGGTCAGGCGCAAGTCCGTCGCTGCTCGGTCGGGATTTTATTCAGCAATTTAAGTTACAGTTAGCACCCATCAATCAAATAATAAGTGATGATATGCTTGTAGATTTGTTAAAGAGATTTCCCAAGTTGTTCGCTGATAAATTGGGTTGTTTTAATAAGTATGAAGTTTCGTTGCACTTGAATCCGGAACATAAACCAATTTATTGTAAAGCAAGACCTGTTGCATTCGCGCTAAGGGACAAAATAGATACAGAATTGCAAAAATTGCAAACATTAGGGATAATTGAGCCCGTAGAATACTCCGATTATGCTTCTCCTATAGTTCCGGTGTTGAGAAAAGACGGCGAGGTGCGGATATGTGCAGATTATTCGATTACTATTAACAAACAATTAATGATTGAGAAATATCCACTCCCGACCATAGAGGATTTGTTTTCACATTTATGTGTTCGAGTCTATAAAAAAATTAATTGCATCGGACTGTAGTTTAGCGCATTTTGACCCCAGTCAAATAGTCATACTAACTGTAGACGCGTCCCCAAGTGGCTTAGGCGCAGTTCTGTCACAAAGAAATGACAAAGGTGACGAGCGACCAGTTTCATTTGCCTCTCGGACTCTTAGCACTGCGGAAAAAAAATATTCGCAAATACAAAAAGAGGCTACTGCTATTATATTTGGTGTAAAACGCTATCATCAGTACTTATATGGCCGGTCCGTGTCGTTCATACTACGAACTGATCATAAACCACTTTTATCTATTTTCGGGTCACGGCGCGATATACCGGAGGTATCGGCTAACAGACTGCAACGCTATGCTATCTATCTAAGCGCATATAACTATACAATAGATTACGTGCGTAGTAAAGAAAACGGTGCTGACTTCTTATGACGCAATCCGCTAATAATAGGGGTGAGTGAGACAGACATTCACCGTGCAGCGTCCACGACTACTTCCGAGGTCGATAGGGCCACTTATATCAATTTTGTAACTGAGGGTAGTCTACCCGTTACTCTTCAGCAATTGCGTACGGAGACAAGTAGGGATGACGTATTGAATATAGTTAAAATGTATGTCATGTCAGGTTGGCCTCGTAAAACGAACGATTTGCTGCTTAAACCTTATCATAATTGCAAAAATCAGATTTCTTTCGAGAACGGTATTCTTGGTCGGCGTGGTCATAAGATTGTAATACCAAAATCGTTGCAACAAATACTGTGCGATGAATTGCACAGTTCGCATTTTGGTATAGTAAAAATGAAAGCGGTGGCCCGGAAACGTTTTTGGTTCCCGGGAATCGACGCGCGGCTCGAGTGGTTGGCAGCGGCTTGTGAAGTATGCGTGCGCCTGCGACCCGCGCGGCCGCGCGCGCCTCCCGCGCCCTGGCCGCTTCCTGCTGCATCTTTTTAAAGAATTCATGTAGATTTTCTGGGACCATTCAATTCATACATGTACTTTGTCATAGTAGATGCCTACTCTAAATGGGTAGAATGTTTCGTTTTATCTGGATCCTATGGAACGCCCACGGTCATAAATAAATTGTGTGAGTTTTTTTCTCGGTTTGGCATACCTCAAACATTAGTTAGTGATAACGGTACATCGTTCACCTCAGAGGAGTTTAGACGATTCTGCACTTTAAATGGAATCAGACATTTGCTATCACCGGCGTATCATCCGCAAAGTAACGGGCAAGCGGAGAGTTTCGTAAAAAATATTAAAAAAGGACTAAAAACGATTTTATTAAGTAATAGTGAGAACAAAAATATGTCTATGAAATTAGCAAAATATTTATTTGACTACAGGAACTCACAAAATAGCACCACAGGCAAATCGCCAGCCGAATTAGTGTACGGCCGACAATTACGGTCTAGGTTAGATTTATTGAGTACAGTCAGCACACAACCGGCCTTGTCAGACCTCACTCAACGTGTTCAGCGTAAACATTTTTGACAGACTAGACCAAACGGAGGCAGGTCACGACGAAATTTCGAGACAAATCAACAAGTTTGGGTGAAACGATGGCTAAACAAAAATAAGTTTGAGTGGGTCAAAAGCGTAATCATAAGGAAAACCGGCAACGTCATGTATCAAGTGTACATACCCGACTTACACGGCGAGTTTCCTCGGCACATAGACCAAATAAGAAGTCGCACAACGGATTCATCAGCGCAACAATCTTCTAATCATTTTTACGATTGGTACATGACCGAAGACACTGCAAGTGCACCAGTTAAGGATCAGGTGACAACAAGTGAGAATGTTGAGCCTATTGGAAAGGCAAAGTCACCGCCACCGCCTGAGCGAGGCGGGGGCTCGGAAGCCACGGGGGAGGAGGTAAGGAGAGGACCGTCCAGCCCTGCGCCGCCGCCGCCGCTCGCGGCCGTCGATGACGACAGGCCGGTAACGCCGCAGTTTACCACGCCGCCGACGGATTTCCTACCAGCTAGAAGATCAAAGCGTGACAGACCTCCCGTTAATTACAGATTATTTTTCTAGATAAGTAAGTATAGTGTTAGGTATCTATTGTTGAAAGAGTTAATTACTAAATAATATACAAATGTAACGGCGATGGGTTCACCACCTGTCACGTTTGGGTCAAATACGCTTGGTGAACTGTGGGTACTTGCGCCTCAAGTGCCTCTGCCGACCCCTCTTTGGGATTAAAGGCGTGAAGTGTATTTATTTTTTTTATTTTTATACAAATGTAACGTTATGTTTTGTCAATTATGGTGGAGGGGTTGTTGTGTATTGTACTATATGTAGTTGTGTGGCTGCGACCACGAACAATATAAGCTTTGTGCAAGCGAGTAATAAAACAGTATGTCACTAGCCCTGTTGTTTGTCGTTACGCTGTCGCGTCTATCCCGTATATAACACAGTGCTAAATCACTACCAATGATGGCAAAATATTTGTTAACTTTGCAGACAGATTCTTCTGGAGTTGCGGAGAGACTTAACAGCTGAGTATTTTGAGTCTTGGAGGATTACGGTTTGCCATAACATCTTAGGATATCCCTGCGCTTTATCTAGTTGTTCCCGGTCATACTTTCTTTTCAGCGTATTTATTAGTGCTGTGCAGAAATTCCTGTATCTCTTATATGTAATTTTTAGTACAGAGTTGTCTGGATCATCTCTAACTTTCCGTTGCATATTATTACGGTTATTTATACACCGTAGTAAACCAATAGTAATCCAGGGCTTAATCAGTCCAACTTTCTGTAGTATTGTTTGCGTTACTCTGTTTGAGACTAGGATATATTGTAATTGATTAATCAGTGATTCCGTAATGGTAAGTGGATCGTTGATAAGGTTTAATTTCTATAGGTTACTGGTTTATAACATCTCAAGCGCTTTTCCCATGTTGAGTACAGTCCTAGTTTTGTAACTTGCGTCGTCTTTCCTACACATTGATATTTTTTGGATAATGATCGAGACAGTTGTTCAGTCTTGTAGTTTCGGTATGACCGGGAAGTAAACCGTGCATGGCTAGCATATTTAAGTAAAGTTGTCTATTGTATCGTTCATAGGATTGTTAATTTTGCTTATAAATAAGTTTTATGTTTATATGTCCGGATATAATAATATTTTGAGTTGATTTAATTGAGTCCAGTACATTATTAAGAGATTCAACGAATTTGCTAGCATCTTTATTTGATGGAGAGCGATAAATCGCAAGAACGGTAATATCGCACGTATCAATACGTAAACATGAAGAGTGCGTAATTTCTACTTCACAGACTTTTGCGATGCAGATGTTTTTAACATAGGCAACTAGACCGTCGGCTTGATTCATATGGTTAGTAGTTTGGTACGCGCAGTAGTGCTTTCACTGTGAAATGTTTTTCATTGGGTTCAGATGACATTCGTTGAGTAAAATCAGGTCTAGTTCAAGTTTTAGCTGCCCTAACATTGTTAAAAAAACATTAAAATTTGAGTAAATACTTCTTATATTCTCCGTGGCTATGGTGAGGTCATCGCGTTCGAAATTAAACCAATTAGAGAAGTCATCTTCCTGGTAGTTTTTAAAAACATTTGCGATTTGAATACCATCTAAAGCTTGTAAACTTTGGAGATTACTGTCCATAATAAGGTCACAAAAAAAGGTTGAGGTTGTTTCATAATATGGTGTATATCCTGTGGATAATAGAAGACACGCGCTATATTTAGCGCGTGAACCGTGCTTGGATATTGTTGGTTCTGTTGTTGTGGATGGTGTTATTACTTGTTTGTTATGAGAGTGTTTGAGTATGATTGTTGATGTAGTGAATGTGCTCTCCAGGTGTGTATTAAACATTATTAGATAAAAATTAAATATGTTATTGTACAAGTACGAAAAACAAATTGCGTATTACAATTTGTTTTTCGTCAGTGTGTGTGTGTGTTTTGTAAATAGTGTGGTAGTATATAGCTGAGTAGTTTATTGTATAGTGTATAGGTAGACAAGTATCGAGTGGCAAATGCGAGAATTAGAATATAATAATATACGTTAGTTGAAATATTTCAGGGCAGAAACAGACCCTCACACATTTTATAAAACAACAATAGTAGGTATAAAAAACAACTGCAAATAGTCAATCCTTTTGCATAAGGGCTTGTGCTTGGGCTTCGTTGTGTATTAGAATTACTGGAGAGCTCTCGTCCTTTCTTAAATAAACCTTTCGATAAAAGAAGTCCAGCAGAATTTGTACATCTTACTTTTGGCCACGTCTCTTGCGAGGAAATGCAGGCGGGCGCCTTTGATAGTGCTGCTGCATCTGCAGCTGCTCTAATATATAAACTGGCGTATTTTCATTTGTTGCCATACATGTGTTTGGATGAAATTTTTTCTCTATTACGCACATTAAATGTTTTGGCATTTTTAAGAAAATCACTTTTCTGTATGGTTGAGGCGTGCTCTATAACCGTAGATGTTTGTTCTTTCCTCCCACGTAGCCGGTAAATATCCCTTATATCACTGTTACTCACTGTGCGGTCCAAGGTCTTTGATACACACAATACCATATTTATTAGGTCTTCTTTTGACTCCATGTGCTTTGTTGGAACGTTTTTCAGTTGTATGTTTGTTTTTGTGCGTTACGTTGCAAGCCTTCAACCTTGTCTTCGAGAACCGTGATGTAATCTCGGTCCTTTTTATTGCGATCTTCAAGTTGAGTAATTTTCGTTTTTAGTTCTTCATTTTGGGTACTAAAGACGGCAATAGAATTCTTTATGTTCACGTTAGTGTTCTTGATTTCTAGTAAAATTGGGTTTATTTTGATTAGCTCGACTTGTTAAGTTGTGAATAGAGAAGCAATATGGGATTTAATTACCTCCTTGAATAAATCAAACTCCTCGAAATCTGGTTCTCGCGATCGTTTGTTGCGACGAAAAACAAAGTTAGGCGACCCTTTTTCGAGCAAATTAGTATCGGAAATTAAGACAGATTTATCAAGATTCGACTTATTTTGCTCGCTCATTGGAGAGGTCTGAGCCGGAGGCGGTGTTCTTCTGAGAGGCATGATGTGATTCAAAAGTCCAGTTTGTGTCGGGATTTGTAATAAATATGAATCCAGAGTTCAGCCCTGTATATTTTGATAGCTTTGGTCCTGAGTCCGGCCCTGTGAGGTAGTGCCAGTATATTTTGAACGCCGACTGTCGTACCGGTGCAGTGCAAGCGGTTGTCCACAGGAAAAAGCGGGAGGGCAATTATGCAGTTGTGCCGTTCGCACACGCGAGTGAGCGGGAGACCACCTGTGCAAGCAGGATGACACAATCAATCACAGCACTGATTTTATTTACAATAATTAAAGATTTAGACGATAATGTCGTTATTGACGCACTGTTAATACTGTTTAAAAGCGATACTAGCGTGAGATGTTATGAGATATATTGCGGATTTTTTTTTATTTAACTCAGCGGCACGTCTATTTCGGAGCAAGGTAGCGGACGAAGAGGAATTTTTGTCTTTGTATTTTTCTAAAAATAATAGCTTTGTGTTATGCTACTGTACCTCTATATCTGTATGTTATAGCACTTATAACGATGAAATAAAGAAATTTTGACTTTGACTCTAGCGTGTTCTTAGCTATATTTGATCGATATCTGTTCACCCACTCAAAAGTTCATCATCATCATCAGCCCATACTTGTCCACTGCTGGACATAGGCCTCTCCAATTGCACGCCACTGTGATCTGTTTTCGGCTTCTCGCATCTAGCTTCTGGCAGCCATCTTGCGTATATCATCAGTCCACCTTGCCTGAGGGCGTCCTACACTCCGTTTGCCGACACGCGGTCTCCACTCGAGAACTCGTTTGCCCCAACGGTCATCGGTTCTACAGTTTCGGTTACGGTACGGTCTATCGGTTCTTCTCCCCAGTCGGCGATTCTCTTTAAAATTATATCGGCAGCTGATTCGAGTTGACGGCGCGTGTTACCTTGTATTAAGAGCAAACCATCATCTGCATATCCGGTCAGAGAACACCCACGTGGTAAAGGTGTCTCGAGGAAGTTATCAAACCCTATATTCCACATATAAGGCGAGATGGCAGAACCCTGCGGACATCCACGTTTAAGCGCTTCTTGACAATAGTTGCTTCCGAATTTTATTTTAGTAGACCCATGTTCAAAGTAAGAAATTAAAAGCGAATATATATTTTTATAACAGCCCCGGTTTTTTAATTTGATTAACAATATTGGCCACCATAAATTGTCAAACGCGCCTGCGATATCTAGAAAAATACCTAAAACGTATTTTGAGTTACTTTGTTCTATTTGACGTCTCACCGAGATTGCCTCGTCGACCGTCGATTTACCTACACTGAAGTCAAACTGCTGTTCATGGAAGGAGGCTCCGCCCGGTACCAGTAACGGTACTACGAGTCTTTCAAGCAGCTTGCCTAGCGCTGATAGAAGAGATATGAATCTATAAGCCTTTGGGTCGTTAGGTGGTTTGTCTCCGGCTTTAGGTATGAGTTTAGCTAACGCTCGACGCCACAACGCCGGGAAGACGCCCTCTGCTATGCATCGTTGATGATATACGTGTAATATTTGATCTCCCGAAGTTTTAACGGCGGCTTTCATCATTGTTTTTGAAATTTTGTCTTCTCCCGCGGCTTTGTTCCTAGGTAGTGTTTTTACAATGTTAAAAAAATCTGTTATTGTTGGTAACGCGGAGTGTGAAGTATTTGGTAATATATTAGCGCATTCCCTAATCAATTTGTGCAGGTCATTATCGCTTGTTGTGTCGTCGGGGTGTACCGTCCAATCTAGTAAGTGAACATTGCCGCTAGTTAAAGTAAGATCTATACTTGATTCGCCAGTCGAGCTAGAATAAGTAGGTGGTGCTTGAGAAGTATTGTGAATGACAAGGTTCATCTCCGCAATCAATTCCTCCACCGTTTTCCTACGGACGGCATCGAATGGCCGAAGCCTTCCGTACCAAAGCGGTGAAGAGGCGTTAACGTCGTTAACCCCGATGATAACCCTCCTCCCTCGCAACGCTTGGAGGATCTTTCTAAGCTGATGTATGTAAGGGTCAGCCGTGTGCGAATACTGAAAGTAGCAGCTAATTACATAAATACTACGCGAAGAGATGGTGATTTCCGCGACGGCAGAATGAGTGGTGTTTAAGTGTGTTAATGACGTTACAGCTATATTTTTGGACCTAGTGCAAACGTATATACCCGCACGTGATTGTTTATTTAGCTGGATTACTTTATTGTGACTAAGAGATCGCTGATATTGTTCCTGTATTAAAACTACGTCTACTTTATGTTCGATTAGGCGATAAGGCGGTCTAACTCATTTGTTGCTGTTACATAATTATTTAAATTTAGATGTCCTATTACTAAACTAGCCATCATATATAGAGGTAGTATTTAAAACTAACTGTTCAATTTTAAATTTATAGGTTGTACATTCTGGCGAACCTACGCTATGATCGTGTGTTTTTTATATCTTTTACACGGCGCGCAGCACGGTTTAAAAGTAGATTTGGTAAAGTTGGGGCATGCTTTGTGTCGTGAGATTCGGCGCAATGACCACACGTAGGGTTTATTTCGGTACAAAACTTTTGAACGTGACCATATTGTTGGCATTTCCTACATCTAACTATTTCTATATCGTCGATAAAGCGGCAAGACCCATATTCGATAATAGTGATCACTGATCATGTCACAGCGTTTTTACTTCTGCACGCGTCTTGCTTTAGTTTTTTTATTATTTAATGCGGGCGTCACACTTGACATCCCCTCTTTCCAAAACCAATACACCAGTGTCTGGATCGTTCCTGGACTTACTATGATCATTATTACACAAAAAAATTGGAGCCACCCCGAACGTTTCGTACAATGTGAGGCGCTGGCGTTAGTGCGATTATTTCACAAGCCGTATTTTTGCTAAGAGTTGAATCCACTCAAACCTCGTAATAAGATCATAAAAAATACGAAAATAAGTATATTAATAAATATAAATATTTACCTATTTGTACACACTTATCTTATCAATACAAGTATTACAACCTAAATACAAGTTAAATAAATACTACACTTGGCCTTAATCAGGATAAAGAAAATTAAAAGTTGTTTCGTAAAGAGAAATTGCCCAATCGACGTACAGAAAATGTCAAAATAAAGGTTACTGCGAAGTGAGGCCATTTGAAGGAAACTTAAGCAAGAATAAAATTAAGTAGGAGGTGCATATCGCATAGTTAGAACAAAAAGGACCCAATACGAAACATTCCGATTTTGTAATTTAAGTTTTGTATCTTTTGTGTTAAGGTTCAATTTCATAAAATGTCACATTTTGATTTGTCACTTTTGTTCTAACCGTGCGACATAATATACGGAATTTGTTAATAGTTATGTCTGAGATAGTCACGAAGTTAATAAGACAAATAGACACATAACACAGTGAAATTATAAAATATAAAAAATAACGGCCAGTGCACACAAAAATAAATCTCACTTATTACGTAATTTCAGAAAGAAGTCAGTGTTATGTACGGTCCGTTCACAGTTATTTACTCTCGTATTTATAAAGTTAGAAAAGCGTTAGTGCACTGTTAGTCCAGGTCTCATAACCTGGTCAAATGTACGCCAAATACGCACAATCTTATCTAAGTTGTTATACGTAAACTAGTTATTCCACGTTTTAACTTTTTATGAATACGACGAATAATTTCTGGCAGGAAGTCGAGGCTAGCGTATTATAATGACGTCTGTTAAAGTTAAAATAACTGTAAACGGTCTGTAGAATAAACGTAATAATGACAATATTGTTTTATTAAACAAAAAAATGGTTGGATTACACTAAGAGCACGGTAGTCCAATTGACATAACAACAAAATAAGGTCTGTAAACCCTATAACAGCGATAAACCAATCCGCTACAAAAACGTGACGTGTAACGTTAGGTTAAGTACATTTGACAAACCGTGAAAATCGGCTTGGAAGGGGCCTCCGCCTATCCCGCTTTAAGAATGAACGACGTAAGTTGAGTTTTGTGTCTAAGTTAACCTAACCTAACATGAACCGGTTGTGATTCATGCTTCATCAAAGCCGTAACATAATTGTTTTTCTCTTATACCTGTTATAAATATACAGTTAAATAAACATTAATGTTATAAGCATTTAGAAGGTATGTATATACTAATTACAAAGTCATTTACAGTTCTGTTTCTGATTGATTGTACTACTTAATATGCACTTAACAGTTTTTAACCTAACAGATACCTTTTCTTTGTGAAAGGGGAAATCCTCATGGACATTCAGTCACAATGGGCATGGTGACTAGGTAGTGTCTTCAGATTATGACTTTGAGTTGTCGTTAGTCCTGGGTACCCAGGACATTCTTCAGCCCGCCAGGGTCGGTACGTCCATAGAAGCAAATAAGCTCTGCTTACCTTGGCAAATTGACTAAAACCATAGACGTAGAATCCCGCCGCTACGCTTAAAGACGAACAAAGTGTGGGAAAGAGACTTCATACTAACATATCAATACCACTAGAGAGAAAGAGAGGGAGCATAAAGATAAAAGCGCGACCACTTTTTTGACAGCCAGAGAGAATATAACCCTATATAACCCTGCACATTTTTTCTTGGGCGCGTATTTTTACGAAATAAACCCATTAAGATAATAGAAGAACTACACAGTGTTTATATTTAATTATGGTGTCGTGCTCAGTAAGTGACTGTGATGTCATATCAAGCAAAAGTCCAAAGAAATACACGTTTCACAGGTATATATGTACAGACACAATATTTTTTCATGATCAAAAAGTTGTATGAATCTTCATATATAATAGGATAATTGACGTTGATTCTTGTAAAACATTGAATAAATTTCATATATTTTATTGAATACACCAGCCAAAAACCGTAATTTCGATTCTTTTGTGTAAAAAGTAAATTTGCTTGTTTACGCTAGGGGTTGACAACACTTGATTTTTCGTATCGATATTTGAAATTTACTATAATCTTTGAGCCATACTTACAGCCTTATACTTACAATTTTCATTATGAAGGTTTGGACTTAGTGCCAGTTTAACTTTATGTAATTAAATTTCGATGTAATTACGATGAAATGGACAAGAATTGTAAAAAGATCCAATTGGGTTTTGAAGAAAAAATTATGCATATGCAGCATTACGTATTTATCTGTATAATAACAGAAGATACAATTCATTTTTTTTTGATATAGCTATTTTAAATTTCAATGTATACCTATTGCCTATATACACACATCAAAAGTGTCTAGGGATCAAGAACATTTTTAGCTAAAAACAATCTAATTTGTTTAAATCAAATCTAATCTTCTGGATTGGTCCTACCTCATTCCCCATGCCTGTATGTATGCCTCTATGCAATGACTTATAACCACATTTTGAATAAATTATCAATGAATTCAGTTTTTGTAAAATATATTCTTAATTCAATTTTCTAAAATGTACTTGATACCTAGGCACTTGATGTGTTTATTAACAGATCAAACTGATTGAAAGACCAGCTTCATCAAATGTAAACAGAGACATTACATGTTATTCTCCACACCCAGCTCCTGGACCTTCTGGAACCGGAGCAATGCAAAGCAAAACCCGAAAAAGAAATATTTCAGACCCAAGCCCACCATTATTTGAGACCGGAACCAAAGTATTCACGCCTAAATGGAAGAAATTAATGAACCAAAATATACGTCTAAGGTGTAAACTACCAGAAAAAAATAAATTGGTAAAATGTTTAAAAGCAGAAACAAAACGATTGAGTGCTCGAGTCATTAAATTAAAACAAGTCGTTAAATCTTTAAAGGTCCAGGTCTTAGAAACCACTATAATAAAGTTCAGATGGCATGACAAAACGATCTACTTCGCAAATTGGTTCATAGGGTAAATGGAAAGGCTGCACGACAACACCGCTTGCACAATATGTTTAAATTGTATTACATTGATGCGTGAATTTATATAAATTCGTGCAAATATCAGGTGCTTCCAAGCAAAGCTGTGGGCAATAGCTAATAATATCAACAATTATACTTCCCTATTCATTATTATTTTGTAAGTAATCTTCCTTATCAATAAAGAAAATTTTATTACTAAGCAAACTGTATTATTGTTTAAAATCCTTACTATGCTACGATAAATTTGTAATAAGCGACTACCATGTTTGCTTATAAGTCCGACTTAATTGTTTTGTTTATTATTTTGGTAAACATTTTCGTGAAATATATTATTTCAATACGTTTGAGACATTACTTGATACTTCATTAAACCTGCTTTCCTTCTCGATTCGCAACAAGTATCGATATTCGTATAACAAACAACCTAGGCAACACTATTCTTCACTCACACATAAAAAAATCACACACACATACGCATTCCATTTTTGGTCACGTTTTTAAGCGAGCATAGTTCTTCTTGTACATTCTATTTCTATGACTAAAACAATTAGCGTAGTTAGGTATCCAATCGAAAACATAATTGTGAAATGAGAGCCAAGTTCAATATTATGTTTTGGCTAGTTTTTATAAACCTACCAACGAATAATTATGTTCGATCGCTAGTTTCTACAACAATCCAAATTTTCGGAATTATAAAATAAGAACCGACAAATACTTGTAGGTTTAGAACTTCCGAAGGTAGGAGGATAA
>SJJU01071547.1:0-22488 GCA_012932125.1 Conopomorpha cramerella | reverse complement strand
ACCAAGGCAACCTAAATTAATGAAAAAAAATTGGGTCGTAGTATTTATTCCTTTGTATGTTATCTAATTACCTATCTGCATACCAATTTTTTACTCGTTAGGTCATCTGGAACTGGGTTAGAGTTTTGATCTATAGGCCATTCAGTCAGTCAGTCACTGGTAAAAATGAGGATTTTTGGACATTAATATCGGTTTGAAATAAGCTTATGTTTAGAACACAATGTATATCGCAAGTCTCAATATATGAGCCAAATTTGATACGATTATGTGAAATAGTCTTTGATTTATAAGGGGGTCAATAGTGTAATATTACACACGGTGCAACTCACCAGTTCTGTTTCTTGAACTTAACTTGACATGCTACCGTGTGTCTAGATCTATAACACATTCACGTAGATACTATAAATTAGACAAATTATTAGTAACAGACTTTCGGTTATTTAAAATGTATATTGAAAACACAAATTCGCTCTCGACCAATCAAAACACTAATTTCTCATTAATCAATTCTTCCTTCACATTATGGTAACAAACCTATTACCGAAATTGACATATGAGATGTGGATTTTCCCACTCAAATTTAATTAAAAATAAAATTCCGTATTACGATTGCGCAACGAGTGAGTTAGCACCTGTTACCTGCGAACTGTGTTTAAATTACGTACATACATACCTACTTACATTTTTTAACGTCCTCAACACTAACATTGTTAATTGTTACTTGAGAGGGTTCAAATGGTGATACACTTATAATTAACCGTTTTAAGACACGAATCTTGACCGCGTGTGTTACGACGAGTACTACGACAAGAGCAGTTTTAAATCAAAGGTGTTTGTACCTACTTTTAAAACAAAAACGCACGCTTCGGTGGCACGATAATTATGTTCACAAATAACTGAATTTACAAATCATACAATAGAAAGAAAAAATAACAAAACTTAACTCGAGAACAAATTGCAACAATCATGCGGAAAATCGTGCATTCCTTGCAGAAGTCAACTATACAAATTATAGCATGCCAAAGTAAATGTAGGACATAAAGAACATTACCTTTTTGTTGTTTATTTTTTTCACTTGCAATGATGCTGCTAAAGTAGGTAACTAATATGGATGTAGTAAATTAAGAAATATAATTGCCTTTTTTTTGGACTAATATTATAAAGCGGAAAATATATGTTTTTTTTTAATTATTTCAAAAATCCATTCAGTAGGGATTTCGTGTATTCCATTTAATTCCTGATTCCTCAAAATTCCCACGGGAACCGAATAAACTGTGAGTAACACCCCGACGTACAGCTACGAACAAGTTATTTGATCCCCACAGCGGGAAACCGGTGATAGTTGTATACTACATTAAAATAAAATTTTGTAATTCACGGGATCAGTGGTTTCACAAGTGATTATCTTATAATGTAAATATAAAACAGGAGAAGCTGACTGACTGACTGAAAGTAATTCCCAAAATTCCCACGGGATCGGGATTAATAGGAAAAACCCGTATGTATGAAAATACTAAACCGAAGTAGTTAGGGGCATGAAATTCGGCATGGGTATATCGGTACCTTAGGACATGCAAAGCTAAAACACAACAGTTTTTTTTTAAATCCCTCAGAAAGAAGAAAAATAAACCTAGATAAAAATAATAAAATAATCTTTACCATATTATAAAGATGAAAGGTTTGTTTTTTGTTTGTTTGTTTGAATTGAATAGGCTCCAAAATACCAATGACAGGTTTGAAAAATTCTTTCAATGTTTGAAAGCTACATTATTTCTGAGTAAAACAGGCTATATTTTATCCCTAAATTCCCACGGGAACGAAAAAGCGAACACCGCGCGGTGCAGCTAGTATAATATAAAACAACGTCTGCCGGGTTAGCTAGTCAATTTATAAATTTAAAGTATTGCTCAGTTCAACACATTGTGGTAGTCTTACCTCATAGCCAACTTGATCTCGTGCAGTATGCTGACGCTAAGGATTTGATGACGAAGAAATAAAACGTAGCCTACCTTTTCATGTAAAGTTAATCAGTCAGTGTGGTCTTTTCCAAAGTGCGACCACCGCACTCATTTCATGTTTACGTAATTAGGTAAAAATAAAACAACCGACGTTATATCTTAGAAATAAGATATCAAGCAGATCAAATACAACGGACCAACTCAAAGACAGTTCTCAGGTCACGTAACGTTTATTGTTGTCCCACTCTATTCGCGTTGGTGTAAAAGTGACGAAACAATGCTCCAGTGATTCTTGAGTATAGAATGTGGGGCTAAATCTTCACCTCATCAAAGCGTACGTGCATCTAATAAAAAACTGTCTCATTATGTCCTACTGTTGTTTGTCATAACAAAAATCATCACCATAAATAAAATTACTATGGTCTCGATTTCATACTTTTAATACTTTAGTCACGCCTCCTACCTCATTGAGTTCGTTAGTACTTGCATTATGTTTCTCATAATATCCGCGGCCTTAAGTGGAGTGACAGTGCGGCTCTAATATAAAATTAATAATATTAAATTCATTAAATACTTACAAGATGGTCGCGGCGGACGAGAAAAACTCTCTAGAGGCGGCTTTAGAGAATTTTCATACATTTGGGAAATATCACAGTGCCATAGGCACTATAGTGTTCATAACTTTTATAACTAATTCAATGTACTGTTTGAATTATGTATTTGTGACTGATACTGTTGGATACAGGTGAGAAAAAAATAACCTTAAATAAACGATAAATATCTTTAGTAAGTAATGATTTTAAAAAATATTACTATGACGTTATTGAGATTTCATTACCATTTATTCATAAAACATAGGTTTATTGATTAAACAACATTGCCGTTCCTTTGTACACAATAAAAAAACGAAAGAGTAATTCGACAATAATATACCATATACCAACAAAGGACGATGATCATATCCATTATTTGAAAAGTACCAATATTTTCTAAACTACGATAGCACGGTAACCAAGGAAACATATGTTAAAAAGGGCTTGGGTGGTGGTGGGCTTATCCCTGAGAAAAAAGTCCATGTATAAGAAAGAATCATCATCATCAGCCACACGAGAAATATTAATATTCTGAAACTCCCTTGCAGCGAAAAATCTGGTGAAATATAGTATATGTCGCTCTAATAGTGTATTACGTAAAAGTGAGAAAACAGGCAGATATTTATCTAGGCGTATTTATTTTGTTAGTTAGTTTGTTAGGTAGTGCTTTAGTTTGTTATGTATTACATTACTTATTATTAGACGATAATAAATTATGTAGGTATATGCAATTGCACCAGACACTGCGTCATAATTTTGATAACATTTCGCACTTCGGACCTTCAATACATCAAAGCTATTTTATAATGATTTATATTTACCGTATTATCGTTAGCACATTCATAAATCGTGATTAGCTAGGGGTTAATTTATTTTGGGGGCGGATCCTTTGAATCAGCGCTCGCTTCGACTCCGATTTAAAACTCAGTTTCTAATCCGTAGTAGGTATAATAATATCTCGTGACATTTGACACGCGGTCATGCATGACCCAGAACTTTGATTCGATGTAATATCTGTGCCAGGAATACAGGCATAATTACATAGTTAGTTATCAAATAAATTGGCGGTTTATGCGCGTTTTCGCCAACTGTATGTATGTGTATGCTTAGCTTATTTTTTTAAGTATTGTATGACCTTAACTTTTGATTATTTTGTGTAAGTTTTTCTGTGGCACCTTCTAATTTTTCAAACCTAATATGTATCATTGACAAGTAGAATATGCTTTAGAATTACGTATGCCTTTGCACAAGTCTTTGCAATAAAGTGTCAGTCAAAAAATAAATAAATAGGAACCCCCTAGCCAGTTTTAAGTACCTAGTACCTAAGAACAAATTTGTATTGTTGGGTAACCACTAAAACTGGCTAAGGGTCTCCTATAAATTGGTGAAAGGGGGCATGAGACACCCTCCCACCGTGAGAATCAACCTAGTTGGATGATTGGTGTAGACCCCATACGTGGTTCCTGAGTGGTAATTTGCTGTTACGCTGGTGAATTAGGTGGCCGAACAAAACCATGCAAGCCGGCAAATGGTCGGGCTTCCCTCGTCCACCGTCTTTTGAATGAAGCTATTGAGAAACAGATCAGGGTAGCTCGCCTTACTTCTCTTTCGCAGGTACCATTTAGGCAGCCGTGCTCCATCGTATAAATCACAGCTTAAGACCAAGCAAAAGGTGAAGCGAAATGAAATACTTTATTTTTCGTCGTTATAAGTGCTTAAGTAATTATTATATACAGTAGTATAACACAAACCATGATGAAAGTCATTTATGATTTCAAAAACAAAAGTAAAAATCCTCTGTTCGAATTATAAGTTCTAACGGCCTCTATATAAGCAGGTTTAGGGATGTCAGGGCTCAATGTTTATTGTTCATATCATTTATTTGGAATTTCTCTTTTTTGTATTCTTTGTATTGTGTGTATTTATGTTGAATAAATTATTATTATTATACGTATAATATTATAAAAAGGCGAAAATTGTATTCTTACTGAACTTCAATAATGTAACCCAAGGTGAAAACAGAAAATACGCGGACAAACCGTAAGTATTTGCTAAACAAGTGCAAGCCTACCCCGCTTTAGGTAAAAAAGGCGTGAAATTAATAACATTTTATTTCTTTAAGTATATTTTGCTGTCTGAATTCTATAACACACGTGCTTTAGCTACTTAACACGGGATGAAGGCAATATGTGTTTTGTTGTAAAATATTTATTTACTAACTTATTATTTATGTTTAAGTTACACCGAGTTTATTAGTAAGGGTGCTAAAACTTAAAATGTTTACAGATAAAACCGAAAAGTTTGACATCGACATTTTGAATGCATAATGGTCAAAATACCAATAATATAATATATTACTGTAAGTCAGTGACCTTAAGTCCGCTGATTAATTTTAGGTGAACGGTTATACAGTTTTAGTTATTTTTAACGTTAGGTCTTTTAATGTTAGGTATTCAAAGAGGTAACCTACCCGATTCGAATACGTACCTACTACGAATTGTGTAGTATCAGTGTTCTCGAATAAAAAAAATGTTTTGAATTTGAAACAGCGTCTTTTGTTTTCATAGATGGAAGTATGTACGTCATGTTTTACAAGCAATATATTATTTTAAGTACCTACATACAGTACTTAAAAAAATATATGAGGAGATTCTACTAGTGATTTAGTATCGAAAGTATGTTTTTAATAGGTTAGCATGTCACGATACACTCAGTAAAATATAAAAGATAGGAAAAGAAAGATTGAGATAAAGTGTTTCAACACCAATAACGGAGCTGGTTCAGATTTAATCCCCTCACTATTTATTAAAAAAGTGCACTTTCATTATCAAAACCACTCCAAATAATATTCAATAAATCGCTTAGCCAATGTATTTTTCCTTACGTGTCGAAATTGGCTCAGGTGGTGTCCATGCCGAACAGGGAGGATGTTACTATGGTAGAGAAATTTCGTCCTATATCAGTTTTAAACTCTGTAGCTTAGGTGCACGAAAGTATCGTAGTAAAGCGGCTTGCATGATTCTTTAAACATTTATTAACGCTTCATCAGCACGGATCGAGCTCACGGGTCACGGACGAGCAGTGAGCTCGTAGATCGACGGTCTCGAATCTTGCACTATATGCTAATGATCTGATGTCATCAATGGATGAAGGATCAGAAATTCACGCCATCTATGCAGACTTCACCAAGGCATTTGACTTAGTCGATCATTCGTTGCTACTTAAAAAACTTTACCTTCTGGGTATACATGGATCTCTTTACCGCTGGTTATAATAGTCACTGGAGGATATTTCACCTGGAGTTGCACAGAGCTCCCACCTTGGCCCCCTTGCTATTTGTTATTTTTGACAATGATATAACTCAGTGCTTAAAATATTCTAAAGGACTCGCATTTGTAGACGATATAAAGATTTATAAAGTTGTAAAATCTTGCGAGGAATCGCTATTACTGCAAAGCGATATTAATTCTATATGAGAATGGTTTCAGCATAATCGAATAGATATATAAAAGTGTTTTTATATCAACTTTACTCGCAAAATTAAGCCGTCCAGTCTTTTGTTTTTTTAAGTGGCTCTCTAATCCTCATGGACACCCCGCCGCCGTGGGGACAGCGAACGAGGTAGTGTCGGACTCTTACCGACTAAACCCCCACGATGACCTCCGTGTCGCGAACAGGGCGGGTCCCGGGAGTACCCGGAGGAATTGCGTCAAGACCCGCCCAAGCGATCTGTCCGGTATTCGGACTCCGTCTCGGGGCAAACGGTGGCGTGTCTGCCCCAG
Organism: Conopomorpha cramerella; assembly: GCA_012932125.1. NCBI lineage: Eukaryota > Metazoa > Arthropoda > Insecta > Lepidoptera > Gracillariidae > Conopomorpha > Conopomorpha cramerella. The sequence continues at coordinate 16,155 of SJJU01071547.1, read as the reverse complement.
CGACCTCCATCGCCGACGGTGGTTACCAGGTCATAGGGTAACCGCCGCCCTTCTCGGGGCCGTACAAGCAGGTGCCGGGGCCCCACTCCGACACCCACGACCCCAAGGACCCCTTTTAGGACGCCTTATACGCCAGGCAGGGGATACCGTAGTCCTATTCTTGTCTAAACGCCCGGAACTACAGGGCTCAAGCCGTCCAGTCTGAATTATTCCACTGGTTCGACAATTTTACGGGAAGTAAACTCTATTAGAGATCTTGGCGTTGTGATCGACAATAAACTTAAATTCGCTACATATTTTGATCAAATTGTAAAGAAAGCAAGTACAATGTTCGGTTTTGTGACTCCTCGTTTTACATTAATATTTATATAAGTAGGTACCTCTTCATTTTAAAGACCAGAAAAAGACTGTTAAAATAATTAAAACTAAAGCAAATTATATGGTGTACTTATTCAATGAAGGTTGAATAGCAAAATACATCTTTGTAGATCGTCGTAGTAGTCACAGTTTAGTTAAATTTCAATACAAATCTTCAACAGTCTTTTTCTCGTCTATAAAATAAGGAGAGCCAGAGAGCATCTGTGATCCAGTTGGTCGGATGCTTGACTTGTAACCGGGAGGTCGCGGGTTCGAGTCCGGCTACTGACAACATCGTGATGAAACCCGCACACCACAAGGTGTGTGAACCCTATACCGGCAATGGGCTCACCCCCTGTCACGTTGGGTTAAATACGCTTGGTGAACCGTAGGCATTTGCTTTAGCAAGTGCCTCTGCCTACTCCGCTTTGGGATTGAAAGGCGTGAAGTGTATTATAAAATAAGGAGGTACATACTTCTATACATTTAAAGACTTATTAAATATATCCTTAAATACTTCTCAGTAGATACATAATGTAAAACAATGGATGGATCTACAAAGAAAAATATATCTCAGATATAAAGGGTTACTTGTAATTCGACGTATTCCTGGCATGGAGTGATAGAGGAGTTAAAATGCAATAAAATAAACCTCCATATGTATGGTCGGAAATTAATGGTTCTTGAGATATTTACTTTTTTGAATATTTTCTAGAAAAAAAATTCATATAATGTCAACATTTTGTCTCTCACCCTGTTATTACATGTCAGTAGCGATGAAATAATTAAAAAAAAACTTAAAGTAGTAGGGTTTTTTTAATCTATTTTTTTAATCATTATGTAATTTAAAAAAAATACTTCTTTTGGCGGGATTAGCGGAGAAAAGAAAAAAATAAGAGTAATTGCCAAATTTAGGGTAAGAATTGTTATGTTTATCTCAATGTGTGCTCTCTATTAATGATTTTACTAGGCAGTAGCAATGAGTTAGAATGCGTTTAAATTAAAGATAGTGGCATTCAATTTTGATAATAACTTTTTAGAAAGCTGATAAAACGACGATGTTTTTTTAGTAATTAGTACGATTGATGTCATATATTTTTTTAAGTAGACCATATGTTTTCTTATAATAAGCACTACACACTTTTAAAAAATAAAAATTTATTTCCGTTGATTTTATTAAGTTTGGTTGTTTTATTTTGGGTTTTTATAGTTAGAATAGTTCAACGTGAGTTTACAATTAATAAATAAATAAATAATCACAGTAAATAACTCATGGTTTTTATTTTACAAACTTTTTCATGCAAGATTTTGGGAATTTCTAGAAAATATTAAAAAAATCAATATCTCAAGAACCATTCATTTCCGACCATACATATGGAGGTTTATTTTATTGCAATTTAACTCTTGTATCATCCAGAAATACGTCGACTTACAAGTAACCTATGTAATGTATAATGGATCTACTGAGAGTAAAGGCTTTTCTGCGCACGCACTATTTTTATTCAAAGTTTTGACATGCCTGTCATGAAACTAAGAAGTAAATAAATATTATTATCGTAAATTGTAAAATTATACCGACCTCGTATCAATGTCAATAGAATTCCCTCTCAGAGATGGGACTATTCAGAAGGCAGAATTGTGTTATACGTTAATTTATTTTTAAATTTATTCCTGCGTACAAATTTGCCTAGGGCATGGTGTAAATACTCTGTCGGGCCGTCGCACGAATTTCGGCCGTATGATATATATATAACTACTAAATATACATTTAATAAAAAACCCCGATTTTAAATGTTCGTGTCTTGCCCTTTCATATGATACTCCATTTTTTATCCCCACTTTCAACCCCCCTAACTTTTGAACAAATTTTCTTTTATAAATAAATAAATATAAATATTTTACAACAACACACACATTGCCTTATTTTTTATTTCTTTTAAATACATACTTATATAAATAAAACACCCAGACACATCCAACAAGTACTTAAAAGCTCATCACCTAAGCACCTGTCAGCGGTGGGAATCGAACCCACGACCCTATGGTATAGAGGCAGACGTGCTGACCACTACACCAACGGGCCCGTCTTAAAAAAGTTAATAAACATATTTCAATTATACATGTCGTCCTCTTTCATTTGATACCCCACTTAGACATATTCACTCAAGTTAAATTTAACATCCCCACTTTCAATCCCCATAACTTTTGAGTGGGTGAACCGATCCGATATCGATCATAGCTAAGGTAATAACACGCTCGATAAAATCAGCTTTCAAACAAAAACAAATATTGTAATATGTTTATTAGGTCGGGGGTTAATTATCCTCAATGGATAGGGCGTATAACGAGCAGTATAACCAAATACATGTCGCAGTAGTTTCGTCGAAATAGACAATGTACCGTTCGTTACGACCATTTTAGTCGTAATGTGTATATTGTACATCGAGAACGTTCGTAGAACCGTCGTCAAGCAAGGTTTTAGTAAGCAGCCTTTTTTCTAATCATGCATTGAAGAGCAAGATACTTCGCATTACACTTGTCGTAATCTGTGTGTAGTAGTGGTAGGTAATGGAACCATAATTGAAACGGTGACAATCGATAGGTCTTTGCGACGGCTGAATAGTGTATATCCCATTATAAGTATTACTTATATTAAAATTCTGAAACACATACATATAGTTTATATTATATTTAATGTAGAGAGCCTTTATAATTCTACTGCTGTGTTCCGCTGTTTATTCTGTTTAATCCGTGGGTAAGTATTTAGGTATACAATAATAATCCAGGTTATATAACCTCGCCAACTTTCTTCAATACCCATGCAGTACTTTTCCCGTAACAACGACATTTTGTAACCAGATGTATATTTGAACAGTAAAAAGTGTATTCCCTAAATTAACACCAGATGCCACAACATCTTTGTGAGCGTTTGAAGTTGCGAATACAGATAACTACGATCTTAAAAAATAATCTCTACGACTGCCCTGGCATCAGACCAGCCCAACCCTCGCGCTCTCAACTCGTCGACGCTGAGCCGGAACCTCCCACAGCCTGTGATTCGAAGTCTATGCTAGCGTTGTTATCGTGTGACCACCTGAACTTCATTTACTGACTTATATTACAGGTGTACTGAACTTGCAGACCAGTGTATAACACCCAATTTGACCTCTGAACCACGAAATTGGAAAGAAGTGTGTTCACATAATGTTGAGACTTGTGGCGGTAAGAATACCACATTGAAATGTATTAAATGGGAGTACGACGATCCTACCAGCTTTATGGCAGAGGTAAGAATACTCCTACGAAAACGAACAAACTTTTGACCACCATACTGAATGATGTTAGGCCCGTTTTCTGAAACAAATCGGTACTCAAGTGACTCTTGAGCATAGTTCCTCCTCTTTTACATAAACACTATTAGAGCGAGACAAAATTTAATTTAATGAATAGTTTCAGAATACGGGCCTTAGAGTCATCATTTATCGCTACTCAGTGTAGACCAGAGGTCAATTAGCAACGGTTGGGTGACCAGCCTTCTATCTTGGATACCTTGGATTTGATAAAAGGTTTATTCCTATCTATATCCTTTAGTATGAACTTGGACGAAAGACCATCGCAATTTCTAACTTCAAACAACATTTTCAGTTTCAATTAGCATGTCAAGAGTGGAAAGCAACTTTAGCCGGCACGCTGCACAGTTTTGGCTATATGGTGGGACTGCTTATAGTTGGACCTTTAGCAGACAGGTATAAAGGAACCGAGTACCTACCTATATCAATTAGTACAAATTCATAAATCGTATGCCTAAAAATATATTTAACTCCCATAATACCTTGTGAGGTAAAACTTTGAAGTCATGGTAGCCTCTAGGCCATTACTCTCCAGACAATAGTGCCTTAGGGTGCGTTCATAGACAGGTAACCAAATCGGACAAAAATAAAACACAAATACATTAAGTAATGGACAGTTGCAGGTCGGTACCGAATATCGATCAGCACCGGCCCATATATGTATTAAGACCGCACGCTTATATATATCATCATCATCATCAGACCATATTTGTCCACTTGTTGTTTTCTTCTCTTCTATATAAGAGGAGAAAATATCTAGAGATGTGTCTAACTCAACGCCAAATGATCTCTTTTGCAACTAATCATTATAATATCTCGACGCCTTTCACCTAATTGACATTTGAGGACTTACCTCAAATATAATTCTTTATGCTTATACCTACTTAGAAACAAAACATGATCATAACTCCAACATACTAATATTATCAAACACTCTTTTCAGAATTGGAAGAAAAAACACAGTCATAATAACGGGTGTGCTCGGTAGCATATTTGGTTTAGCAAGAAGTTTCACCAGCACTTTCTGGCTTTATTTAGTATTAGAATTCCTTGAAGCCAGCATAGGAGACACTTGTTCACCAATGTTCATGATTGGTAAGTACGCGTTATCAGCGAATTGCGATTAATGGACAGTTGTCTCGTATTTTGTTTTTAAACGTCATTACCAGCTCTAAATGGTAACATCATCTTTGATATACGAGTGTTGACTGTTGAAGACTATTATTATATGTCAACCTAGTACTTGCCGCGCCAGCTCGGTGGATTAAAGCTAGCATCGGATTGGTTAATGAAACCTCTCTCCCGCTACCCTCTGCAATGCGCGGGCGTGGCACTTATGGGTCTACGTCTCTGCGATACGCCGTTCGTACACATTTTCTAACTAATCTTAAACTATTTATCTCTATTTTTCAGCTGTCGAAATAGTTTCCACCAAGAAAAGACCCTTATTTTACTCTTTAATATCTCTGGGCTACCCATTTGGAGGTGCATTGTTATCATTAATAGCGTGGCTTAGTCCTAACTGGAGAATTTATCTGCGAGTATTGTATGCGCCATCACTTCTCATGATTTCTTACAAATACTTGCTGGACGAGAGTCCTCGCTGGTTATTGTCCAAAGGCCGAAATAAAGAAGCTGTGGATATTCTGAACAGAGCTGCTAAGCTCAATAAGATGAAAAACGTGCAAGTAATCATTGATAAAATTTCTAATGAAGTTTACGAAACGAAAACTATAAGACTATACGAACTCTTGAAATCAAACTTCAAATCTCGAGTTATATTATTGAGATTTTTCGTCTGCGTTTTTTGGTGGTGTGCATGTACTTTCACTTCGTATGGGATGTCGCTGCGCTCTGTAACATTGGGCGGCAACAAGTATCTGAATTACTTTTTCACGTCCATAATAGAAGCACCCGCTACCTTGGCTGTTGGTTACATTATGAAGGCGTTTGACAGAAAGTGGTCACTTTTTGGGGCCTTCATCTTCGAAGCCTTGTTTTGTATAATGCAGCCTTTTATGCCGACAAGTAAGTACCTACGTATTATGCTAACTTATAGTACGAGTAGATACACGAAAGAAAAAAAATATCTATCTATACAGATATTATAAATGCTCCGCTTCGCTTTCATGCCAAAACTACTAAACCAATTTAAATGAAATGGTATACAGATAGTTTAGAGCCTGAGAAAGGCTAATGTTTATCCATATCCTGTACGATGCGTCACTAAGTAGAGGATGTTGTAACTTGTATGAGATTAATACTGAAACTACACGAATGAAATACTGTTTTTGAGTACATATAAGTAATAATAATAAGTATAGTAACCTTGTTTATTCAACTGTCAATTACCGTTAGCTACATCGATCTCATAAACATATGGAACATGGGTTACCTATTTATCTACGAGAACGTTACTTGCATTACAGCATGTTTCATTGAAACTAAACATTTCCAATCATTTTTGCTTCGTGATATGTTAAACGATAAGTTTCTGTACACAAGTCTGGTCCAAAACCGGAGTACCCGATAAGTTCAGTGTATCAGTAGGCCTACATCAGGGATCGGCTCTAAGCCCGTATCTATTCCTCCTAAAAATGGGCATACAGGAGGATGTACCCTAGTGTATAGTCTTTGCTGACGACAGTGTTCTTGTTGGCCAAAATGCTTCCGAGATCCAGGGTGGACTAGAAAAATGGCGCACCAGGCTATAGGCAAACAATTTAACTGGCGGAACGCCCGCGGGTCTACAGGTAGGTGGGGGCGGGTTGCGGTACGCAAGTGATTACTTATTTCGATTTGTCTCGAGATGTGTTTGAAAGGAAAATAAGAAAGTTTAATTACTCAAATAAGATAATGTTTCTGAGTACTTATAGTAAAAATGTATCTACATAACTATAGTAATGGTGATGGGTAAACTTAACAAAATTTAAAATAATGTGCAATTCAATAAAATTTCGTCGAAAACGGATCCTGATTTCCTTGTTAAAATAAAGAGTAATCGTTGTATACAATGTTGTTCCGCATTCTTGTTGATTCTCTTAGAACAAAAATTTAGATAGTTCATCCTGAGATATACCTTTACAAAATTATCTCGTTTATATTTTGGTCCGAGCGCCAATAAGTCGATTGTACGCCGCGGAAGCCGCTTGCGTACTGAGCAATGCCACATGTACTTCATGCCCGCAAAGGTCTGGGAGTTTTTCCCCGCCCACCTAAGTCTCGTTCCTCGGGCGTTCCACTAATTAAATGGTTTGCTAATACAGAGTGTAATAGAACGGCAATGGACTTAAAACGTTTTTAGGCTTGTCAATATGAACAACTCTTACTACGATGACAATGTGAGGAAATGAAATAAAATTTTCAATCTCTATACAAAAAGCCATCTATCGAGGCAAACATTTGTCTTTCTCTCTCTCTCTCGCTCTCTCTCACTCTCTCTCTCTTTCTCTATTTGTTTTTTCGTTTTTCCGCATTGTCACATAGTTGAAAATTTTTATATTGACGAGCTCAACAACGTTTCTAAGACCATTGCTAGGGGTCCTTTTACACGCAGTAGAGGGTGTAGGTTTAAAAATAAGCAGGATGGATGTTCGATTTTGGAACATCTTTTTTGTGACTTTGGACGAGAATCATATGTGAGAAATTTTTCTCACACATCACCCTCAATAGTCAGACATTACCAGTCTAACCCGACTTTTGAAATCTCGGTTCCGGCGACGTTGACGATGTGCGGAACTGGATGAAATGGAGACAGGTCTCTGGAAAGATATGTGATCGGAGAATGCCCCTAACTTTAAAAAGCAAAATTTATAAAACTGTCATCAGACCAGTCAATGTATAGATCTGAATGTTGGGGAATGAAAGTGACGGATGAAAGAAGACGACATGTGGCAGAGATGTCTGATGTTACGATGGATGTGTGGAGTGACTCGAATGGACAGGATTCGGAATGATTATATTAGTGGAAGCCTAAAAGTAGCACAGAAAAGCACCAGTGACAGTAAAAATTAGGAGTAACAGATTGTGATGGTATGGGCATGTCGTGAGGAAGGATGAAAAGCATATAACAAGGAAAGTGATGAGTATGAATGTGGATGGATACAAGAGAAGAGGAGGACAAAAGAAGGTTTGGATGGACTGTGTAAAATGATATGTGTGTGAAAGGTGTAACTGCAGAGATGAATGGCGAAAGGAAACATGTTGCGCCGATCCTATCTAGTGTGGGATAAGGGCAGGGAAATGATGATGATGATGAACCGATAAAAATTGGCTATAAACTTATTTTTATTTTCAGGTTATCTATGGCTGTCTACGGCTATGTTTATGGCTGGAAAGTTTATGAGTTGCATTTGCTTCACCGTTGTATACGTTTACACATCGGAATTGTTCCCCACGTATACAAGAAATTCTATGCACGCTCTGTGTTCATCTCTAGGTAGAGTTGGATCTATCATAGCCCAGCAAACGCCACTTTTGGTAAATACCTCAATTAGCTTTGTTTTAGAGACCCTAAATAAGGCACGGGGACTGGAGATTATGTGTAGTTCTCGTAACCTACTTTCTTCACTGGAGGAACAACCTAAAGCATAGAATATTAAGGTATTGCCATTTTCTACGGTTCCAATTACTCTAGTGTTGCAATATTTAAAATTATTTAATCAGATTAGGTACCCATTTGGCGATTTATACGATTGTTATTTTCTTGGCCGACCAGCCAATATGCATAGCCACAATGCCGTTAGCGACGGGAGTTTATACATATTTTATGTAAAATATCAAGTTTATATATTTTACAACAACAACACATATTGCCTTCACCCCGTGTGAAGTAACAAAAGCACTTGTGGTTTATACACACAACACAACGAAATATATTACATGAATACAATTATTTTCCTTTTAAATACATACTTATATAAATAATAACATAATAATCCCTTGCTTAATAAGCAAATGTCCACGGTTCACCAAGCGTTTAACCCAACGTGACAGGGGGTGAGCCCATCGCCGTTATAGGGTTCACACACCTTGTGGTGTGCGGGATTCATCAGGATGTTGTCCTTCGAGCGTTGTGTTGCGTACATAGGCTCTGAAAAATAGTCCCAATGGTACACGTCCAGTAGCCGGACTCGAAACGCGACCTCCCGGTTACAAGTCGAGTATATATACAGGGTTACTTGTAACTCGACGTATTCCTGGTATGGGGTGATAGAAAATAAACCTGCATATGTATGGTCGGAAATTAATGGTTCTTGTGAACTGACTGAAAATTGACTTTTTTATAATTTTTCTAGAAATTCCCAGAATCTTGTATGAAAAAGTTTGTAAAATAAAAACCATGAGTTATTTACTGTGATTCTTTATTTATTTATTAATTGTAAACTCACGTTTAAATATACTAACTATAAAAACCCAAAATAAAACAACCAAACTTAATAAAATCTACGGAAATTTAATTTAATTTTGTAAAACTTTGTGCTTATAATGAGAAAACATATGCTCTAATTTAAAAAAATATATATGACATCAATCGTACTAATTATTAAAAAAACATCGTCGTTTCATCAGCTTTCTAAAAAGGTATCAATATCAATATTTATGTCACTATGTATGATTAATAACGTAATTAAACATTTCATATAATGTCAACATTTTGTCTCTCACCCTGTTATTACATGTCAGTAGCGATGAAATAATGTAAAAAAAACTTAAAGTAGTAACATTTTTTAAAACTATATTTTAATAACTTTTAGTTTTAATCAATTTATTTAAAAAAAAACTTCTTTTGGCGGGATTAGCGGGGAAAAGAAAAAAATAAGAGTAATTGCCAAATTAAGGGTAATTATTAAATTATTACGTTTATCTCAATGTGCGCTCTCTATTAATGATTTTACTAGGCAGTAGCAATGAGTTAGAAAGCGTTTAAATTAAAGATAGTGGCATTAAATGTTGATAATTATAGCTTTTTAGAAAGCTGATAACGACGATGATTTTTGGTAATTTGTACGATTGATGTCATATATTTTTTTTAAGTAGACCAATTGTTTTCTTATAATAAGCACTAAGTTTAAAAAATAAAATTTTATTTCCGTGTATTTTATTAAGTCTGGTTGTTTTATTTTGGGTTTTTATAGTTAGTATAGTTAAACATGAGTTTACAATTAATTAATAAGTAAAGAATTACAGTAAATAATTCATGGTTTTCATTTTACAAACTTTTTCAGATTCTGGGAATTGCTAGAAAATATTCAAAAAAGTGAATATCTCAAGAACCATTAATTTCCGACCATACATATGGAGGTTTATTTTATTGCATTTTAACTCCTCTATCATCCCATACCAGGAATACGTCGAATTACAAGTAACCCTGTATATATATATAAGATAAAGTAAAATATTTGTACGCTGCATTTTATTTTTCCAGCTTGTCATCTGGTCGGGGCTGCCTTCAATGCTGTTCGGATTAGTAGCATTAATAGCTGGCCTATTGACCCTCCTCGTACCAAACACTAGCGAAGATACTTTGCCAGATACAGTAGAACAGGCGGAAAAGGTCGGCGTGATTTCAGAGAAGAATGACAAAGGCAATATTTTCGGTGTAATCGAGCGTCAGTGTAAATAAATATCCAATAAAAAACATAAATGTGAAATGAAAGCCAAGTTCAATATTATGAGAAATGCCTTGGTTGTTGACTTAAAGGATAAACGTAGTCAGATCTAAATGGGTACGACGTTCAATGATCAGTCTTGAAATTTATTTATAAATAACAGTATAACATATCATATCTTCTTATAACATAAGATAATGTATTGTAGCCTAAGGAATAAAAACTAGCCAAATCAGAGTCTAGTTTTTAATAACCTACCAACGATTTTTTATGTTCGATCGCTAGTTTCTACCAACAATCCAAATTTTAGACAACAGATGGCGCCACAATAATAAACTAACCCTCCTTTTACATTTATTTACTGCATTTATTAATAACATGACACCTGCATACCAAATTTTAACTCTCTAGGTCATCTAGAACTGGATTAGAGTTTTGATCATGGGTCAGTCAGTCAGTCAATGGAAAAATAAGGATTTTTGGACATTCGTTTGAGATAAGCTTATGAAATTTAGAATAGGCACATATGTATGTATCTCACAAGTCTTAATATATGAGCCAAAGATACGTTTATGTGAAATATTTTTTGATTTATGAGGGGGTCAAAAGTGACTCCAAATGCTTCGTGTAATATTACACACAGTTTGCCTCGCCAGTCAAACAGTGAACTTGGTTTGACGTGACGTGTCTAGATAAAAACATAAAAAACTACATTTACATTAATTCAGCATAATAATATTTTGGGGGTGGCCAGAATCTTCGATGATTAAATTATTGTCGAGACGGTGTCTGACAAATCCCGTTAAAGGAATTATTTTGTACTAGCGACCCGCCCCGGCTTCGCACAGGTGAAATTGCGATATAATACCTAATTTGTTTATAGACAACCTTCACAGCTTTTTTGTCATTAGACAATGCAAACGTTTTTATTTTGAGATGAGAGATTTGAAAGAGCGACATATACTTGGCGAGTAAAAAACACTCAACGCTGAAATCAAAACCCGCAACATTTAAACTTAACCCTGGGATTTATATATGGTAATAAATATAATTGCAAATGATATCTATATCTATCTGCAACGTCGACATATACTTGGCGAGTAAAAAACACTCAACGCTGAAATCAAAACCCGCAACATTTAAACTTGACCCTGGGATTTATATATGGTAATAAATATAATTGCAAATGATATCTATATCTATCTGCAACGTCACTCGCGGTAGGCGTATTATGTAGTCCTCTATGCTCTCCAGCAGGAACTTTATTTGCAAGGATTACGACATTATCATCACCATCATCACCAGCCCATATTTGTCTACCGCTGGATATAGGCCTCTCCAGTTGCACGCCACTGTGATAATATGTTTTCGGCTTCTCGCATCCAGTTTCTACCAGCCATCTTGCTCATATCATCAGTCCACCTTGCCTAAGGGCGTCCTACACTCCGTTTGCCGAGACGCGGTCTCGACTCGAGAACTTGTTTGCCCCAACGGTTATCGGTTCTATGGCTAATATGGCCGTCCACTGCCACTGCAGTGTGCTAAACCGATGAGCTATGTCGATGACTTTGGTTCTCTGTCGGATCACTTCATTACTAATGTGATCCTTCAAAGAAACACCGAGCATAGCCGTGTCCAGTCTCAGCTCCGTATGACAGTACGGGTAAGACACACTGATTGAAGACTTTTGCCTTCAGGTACTGTGGGATCGCTTATGTTAAGACTGGACGTAACAACCCAGCTGAATTCTTCTGTTTACCCTAGAACATGTTCATTGCACATGACCTTGGTTTTATCCAAGTTCATTCGTAGGACCTGCAGCGTTTCTGCCATGATGTCAATGTCGTCTGCAAATCGCGACAGAGAGAGATGTGAGATGTGTTCGCCATTGATGTTTATGTCCTTTCCAATGCAGCGTCTTGAAATATCCTCTAGTGTATTTATGAACAATTTCGGGGAAATAACATCCCCTTGACTCACTCCTCGATGCAATGGTATAGGATTTGTCTCCTTGTTTTGTACTTGGACGCATATAGTGGCAGCCTCGCATAGGAATCTTATAACCAATGAACTTGGCAACGCTGGCGAGACTCCAGAACGGACCATATCTCAAGCGAGGATTGTAATCCATTCGGTTCGGTGTTACCATGTAGGTTGCTGTTCAGATTGGGTTCAGATCGGGTTCTTTGCACTCGGTGTCTCTCCCTGTCCTGGCTTAGGCGAGACTCAAGATGTACAGACGATTCTCCAGTTTTATCAGCTCTATGTCAATTCCACTCCTTGTTGCGGCGAGACTTACGCCCTACAGCCGATTCTCTTTATCTATCCACCCTATATTTATTCCGGAGCCTCCTGAGGCGAGGCTCACGTTCCATTGACAATTCTTCCGCTCTTGCTAAACGTGATCTTTTGGCATTCAGTGTACTAATTAAACCACGACGTCTTCCTGACATTTATGGTTTACATTGTTTAACATATAGGGTTTCATTATGGTTTATTACCAAAAACTATACCTACCTTATTTAACCTATATTATGATTTTCAATAATTGAAACTACTTAAAAATTTACTCTTTCTATTCACTCAGATGTGAAATGAACAAAATTTTTGTATTAGATTATAATTGTGTGAGAAAAATATTGTTTTGTGTTACTGTATGTGAATAAAGACTGTCTTAGAATATCCAAAATATTAAGCACGGATAAGGATATGGACGCATAGATGCATGTAATCGCTACGAATCGTATAGCCACCGCCGGTGCCGCCACCGCCGCAGTGGGCTGAAATCGCAAGGTTTGGACTTAAGGGCTGATTTGTACATTTATTGATTATTGGCAGTATTTAACACATTGTCATGTTTTTAAATATTTTTTAACGTTAATAGTTGTAAAGATATGGCATTTAAAATTTTGTATGGAGAATTTTTTTAAATATTTAAGTCATTGGACTCAAAAACACAAAAAAATAAATATGAACACGAAGAAGTGACTATCACATAACAAATAACTATTGGTTTTATGTAAAAAATAACGGTGTAACACCACCCGCCCTTTGTGTCCCACCACCCGGCAGCATCAAAAACTATCACATCCTTTACAGTGAGATAAAGTCCAAAATTTTTATTGAGCTAAGTGGTGAGAAAAAAAAAGTTGTGTGTGTGTGTGAAAAATATTGCTACAATATTAATAGAAAGTGGATCAGTGCTTACAGTATAGAAGATGTGTTCCAAATAAATAATTGTCAATGGTTGCAATCAAATATAATTTGGACAGATTTTATAAAATCTCTTAACGGAGGATCATGTACTCCAGCCAGAACCCAGTACATCTGCTCAATTTGTATCACCAGCAAAGGTGTCTATTGGTGTGTCTACTGAGCTAAATCCTAGAAAGCCTTATTGTGTGCTAACTCCTAAGCAAAAAAAGGCGAGCTGAAAATTTTAATTTGTCCTGGAATGAATAATTAAAATATGCATATTGTCAGCAGTTAGGTGAAATTGGAAATACAGATATAGCAGATATACTGGAACACTTACAAGAGAATCCACAAAATGTGAAAAAGTGAAAGATACGATATAAGTTCAAGAAAAGAGTACATAATTTTCTCCGGGCGAGTCCTTAGGTTTATTGTTATCTCTAAAACTGACCAAGTGGCAATACAATACTTTAAGAAAATGTATCATAGAAAAAGGGCAGCGATATATTTTCATCTTACTATCACGTACAACGGGCTAAGCAGGATTGCTATCCACCCAAGGACTCAATAACGGTGACGAACATTTCAGCTAGAATAAAATTACAAGCCCTTCTTGATATAACGGTAAGAAGGATACTGATGTCAGTCATTATCGATACCGATTGTTCAGAACTGACACTATTCTAAAAGTTTCGATTTGATGGTGCTTCAAGCCAATTACAAACAACAAACCCAAACAGATGGCGAAAATCAATATTATGATTCAAGCATATTCATGGGAAGCGTAGTACCAATCAAATTAGTGTGCGGGGACCCAATTGTATGGGTAAACGATTCCCCAACTACACCATATAGGTGCCGCCCTCTCTTTTTTGAAATTGTTAAAGAAAACAAAATTACCATATTGCGGGAAAAAAATGCAATAGAGGCAGAAATTGAAAAATCGGTGAAAACGGAATTTAGAGAGAATAAGATTTCTCACACATTATTATTTACAATGATAGATACTCTAATACTAGAGATAGCCACTCCAACAGAAATAAATAATCTGGCCTTGATAACGTCCAAAACAGTTGATCCAGATCTTATACGGAATATCCTCGTTGATGAAATGCATTCTCCATATAGCATATCGATTAACCATATAGCATATCGATTAACCATAAAGTCATGATCTGTAAAAGGAGAAAACAAAGACATTGTGGAGAACAGAAACAAAGAAATCCAAGGAAAGTTCAAAGATAAAATGGGACTTTAGGTTGATGTTATCCAACAAGGTCACGGTGCAACCAATGATGGAAACACTGCCAGAAGATTTTTTGCCAATCCCACCATAACTGCTGAGATAACAGGTGTAAGCGAAGAGCTGAATCAGGGGTTTTCTATCATTTTGAAAACAATTTCGTCAGGTAACCGCATTGACAGCTAAATTTCAAGAATATGCTGGAGCCACCATGAATCTATATTTGGAACTGTTTAGTTAGTATTACTTGCCATCAAGTGTTCATAAAGTTCTGATTCATGGTACAGCTATAATCGAGAATTCTTAGTCTTATACCTATCGGACACTTATCGGAAGAAACAGACTAAGCAAGAAGAAACAAAGATTTTCGTAGGTATCGTGAACACCATTCGAGGAAATGCAGCAGAAAAGCCACAAATGAAGAAATTCTGAACAACTTGTTGACAAGTTCTGACCCACACCTTTCAACAATACGGCATAAGCTCCGTAAAAAGCATAAAATATTGCCAAAAGAAGTAACAAACTTGTTAATTTTTTTAAATATATTTGAAGACGATGAGCGGGATAATTTTGAATTTGTTAGTATAGACAGTTTTGAAACTGAAGAATTTTTAGACAATCTTGACACAAAGTGGATTAGGCCTGTAAGGGGAGACCACTTTAAAAAACGCGCCAAGTTCTTAACCTCTAGGGTGGTGTGGAATAAAGAACATAAAAACCATAATAGTGATAAAATCGAGGAATATCGAGGCACGCCTACAGGCGTAAAAATAGAAGAAAAATATAAGGTTTCCACTTATGAAAGCGATTTTTTGAGAAAACTTGAAAATTACGAGATACAAATGTATCTCGTAATTTGGCACACTGAAAGTTTTGCACTTCTGATTTCGTTAGTGTTGAATGTGAATTTCGAATCGTATATTTTTTTAAACATTGATCTTTGATTGATATAAGAAAAAAAAAATCAAAATCATCTGTCATTCAATAACAGCCCAATCTTTGGAAACCTAGAACACTTCTGACCTACTACCCCTGTTGTCCCTTACACATCCAGAAATAATATCGAAGAAGTATAGAATGCTTATTAGTAGATATATTCTGATAAATAATTATTGTAACTTTTTAGAAGATACTAAAGATTTTTATTTATGAATTAAACAGAATGCTATCCGCCACAGGCTTCGTCAATATGCTTAAAATACGTGGGTACAAATAAATACAAATAAATAGAGAGATAACACATAAAATATAAAGGTAGGTAGGAAGGCTCAAACATTGAAAATCTCCAAGTAATCCCTACCCGAGTCCTGTGGCAGGGTACCCAGGACACTAGTGGCATTCCCCCGCTGTATGGCTATGCTTATCCTTTGACCTAGGTATAAGCCAGCTCTAGGGTCCC
>SJJU01071546.1:0-11539 GCA_012932125.1 Conopomorpha cramerella | reverse complement strand
CCAAATGACGGATCTCATTGGGGAGGCCCTCGTCCAGCAGTGGACGTTATGTGGCTGATGATGATGATGACTAAATAAAAGGGTTCCGAAAAAAACAAAATCCTCAACAGACGTAGACAAGTGCCTACTATACGACTATACGGCTTTCTGTTTTAAAATAACTAGCTGTACCGCGGGGTGTTACTCGCGTTTTTTCGTCCCCGTGGGAATTTGGGGATAAAATATAAATATAGCTTATGTTGCTATTATATTATATTATTCCTAATGTAGCTTTTCAACAGTGAAAGATTTTTTCAAATCTATCCAGTAGTTTCAGAACCTATTTCAATTCAAAGAAACAAACAAATAAATCAAACGTTTCCTCTTTATAATATTGGTATAGATACTGTAGGTACTTGATGTCATGTCATACAATTTATTAATAATAGAAACCTAGGTCACGAAACAAAGTAGGTAGGTAGTAACCACACTATTATCTGAAAACTTAAGAATGTAAAGGTTAGTACACAATGCACACCCATTAAGTCAAGCCGATAAGTAAGTAGTAATGCACGTTCAAATAAATATGCTGGTAAGTATGTATTGTGGTATTTTACAGATAGGTACATAAGAAGTTAAGCACTGACCTACCTGCATAAAAACTAATGTAAATACCTACCTAATTATTTTACTATTCAACATTTTCGCATTGTTTCGATTTAGCGATGTCAATGTCATATTTATATGTTGAAACAGTAAAATTGAAGAGTGCTGGGTAGGTTTTAATACCGTAAGTACCTATATTTAGTAGTTACAGAAGTCGCACGCCTTCAGAACAACCTACAGTCTAATTTTCGTTCTAATAATGAAGTAAGGTAGGTACCTAATTTATACAATGTTGGTACCTAGTGGCTTTGTACTTTACTAAGTAAATATCCTCAGATCTAATCGGAATGTAACATATCGGGACTAATGTAGGGATCAATTTCCAGAGAACTTGATCCAAACTCGCTCAAATAGTGATGCTTCGAGATGCTTAACCGGATTTTATAGCAAGTCGATACTTTACCACTTGAGCTCCGATAATGAACCGTATCTACACAAACTGTGAAACAAACCGGCTTATTTTACCATGCCGTCAAAATAACGAACCAATAATAATGTAGATAAAAAACAATTTAAAGTACTAACTACGATAGTAGGTAAAGAACGAATCGTACAGAAATCACACATTTATTGATAAAGTAACCAAAATAAAAAGCTTCGTGTAGGAAATAAAATAATCTTATGAAAGTACAAAGTTACCTCTTTAGGAGTCGGCGAGGGCGACGTCCCTCCGGCGACACGCCGCTCACAGCGAGCGCGTTACCAACATAAACACTGCACCAAAGAAACAAAACTGATCTAGCACGGAGGATTTAACAACAGTATCGCACAGTTCACTGCCACCCAGTATTATGTCACTGTACTTCCATGGAATCGATTTTTAGTTATAAATTTTAAGAAACAAAATAACGTTGAATGGAACGTAGGGTTTTACATGCAGCGAAACTCTGACAACACAAGCGTACGGCGTGAGCGTCGCTCGATGACTGACCCGCTATTGGTCGGCGGGCGCTCGTGGCGTTTGCCGCCGCCGCCGTCCCTGCCGACTGTCAGAAAGCTGAGTGAGAGAGATGCCGGAAAACCTCGACGATCGTCCTTTTCGGCTGTGCTGCTGGTTCCGGCCAGTAGAAAAGGGATGCGATATTGCAAAACCCGCGGGACCTTTCCAAGTCACGAGCGAGAATCTGCAGTTTGAATTACCTCTGATTGCAGAAGTATAGCAGTTGCATTATCACTACCAAGAAGAAAACCAATAGTAGGTATAACAATTCATGCTATACGGAATCTTTTTACAATAAATATTTTAGTAAGAAGCCTTAGACCGCTATCATGTCTGATGTTAAGCAGCGATGTGGTCATCCTTTTTGCGAGGTACTTACACACCTATTCACACTTGAAAAGCTCCAGACTATAGGTAAGTGCTGCGCAGAAAGCACACTTCGGCAAGTCATTCCACACACTAGAGCGGCTAGTTCGCACTAAGAAAGTAGACTTGGGCCATATTGATTAATTAAAGCGCTATTTTTTATTTACTTTATAAAATAATTGCAATCTGAATGTTGTGCATTTTTGCCATAGATTTTTACGCAGCTCAAGTCACATGTAAATACATAGGTAGCTAAAGAACAAGTTTAGTGTGTTCCATAGGAGATCACATTTCTGTTTTTAACCGACTTCAAAAAAGGAGGAGGTTCCCAATTAGTCTGTATTTTATTTTCATGTTCGTTACCTCTGAACTTTCGCCTGGGTGAACAGATTTGGTTGTTTTATATTTATTTGAAAGTTGGCGCTTCCTGTTTGGTCCCATATCAATTTGGTTCAGTTCCGACAATGGCATCTATGAGAAAACCACATACTTATATGTCAAATTTAACTGCTTGAATTCGATTCTTTTTTGTTTAAATTATTAACATTAGGCAGGATGGTGATCAAACGCTTGTTCACTGATCATAAAAAAAAAACTGCAGCAAATGCCCAGGCATACGGATATCTACGTCATTGTATACAAACCAGCACTCATAAGGTAAAGAAACATATGGTGTTCAAATCCAAAATAGTTAATTTTCCTAAAGGTGTAATATAGTTACTTAACTTGAAACAACACTTGGGAACCGTCAAAAGCTACATCAGTTCGGAAAGGGGCTTTGTCATGGTGAGACGAACTGTGCATTAACTATAATAACAACGTTGAACCCACAACCTTATCACGTTGGGTTAAACGCCACATTTGATACCATCTTTCTCGTACAGGTACGAAGCAAAAACACCCTTCTTACATTAACATAAGTCGACAGGCACCACAAGGACAGGCCGATATCGATGTATTACTTATGTATGACGTATCATCTAACATTACGCGCACAATTTTGTTGAGCCACACGCAACACTGGTGATATACTACTGGTAGGTAGTAGAGTAACCTTCTTATGAATAAAAGCACTGACAGTACAATAACCTTTGTTACCACCCATTTGTATGTACCTGTATAGTGCTAAAAAAATAATTCATCATGCCTTTTATACCCAATTAATAAATTCTAAATTCCTACACCCGGTAGAAACGGCTCTACATGGTACCTATAAAACAAAGTCGCCTACGTATTTTTGATGAAAAGAAAAACTAAAACTAAAATTAGCCAAATCGGTCCAGTCGTTCTCGTGTTTTAGCGAAAGTAACGAACATCAATTAATTTTTATATATTTACATGTATAAAAAGAGCTGGGAAACACGGTTTATAATAAATACATATTTGCAAAACAACGTTTGCCGGGTCAGCTAGTATAATAATAAAAAATATTTTACAACATTGTAGGATATTTACAATATTGTCTGTCATCTAATAATTCAAGAACGTCGGAGTTTTCAAGGATAAGCCCGCGACAACCGAAGCCTTACCAGTCAATTAGGCATTTCCAACGCACTCAGACAAGGCACGTTTTCTTGACTCCATACAAATAATCTTTATCCACCCCCGTTACTGTTGCCAACTCTCCCCTTTCTTTACCTTCTAACTAAGTATAGCAGACGTATTATCTACTTCGTGATGTATGACATCGAACGAAAACCATTTGCCGGAATTCAATAAGGTTTTGTGTACCTAACCTACCTAGTACCATATTATACTGCGTTTACATGTAACCCGAGTAACGGTCTTAGAAATCTTGTTGGGCTCCTGAAAAATAACATCTTATACTATGGCGACAATACTGTCTTTTTAGCAGTCTCTCTTTAACACAAATACGATTAGAGGGACATAACCGTCGCTTGAGCTGAGATCTGTTCTGTCTCATAAACTACTTGGTATCCCGAAATTCCCGTGGCATCGCGGGAAAGAACTAATAGTTAATATTAGATCGTTATCAAACAATACATCTTACTTCTTACTAATATTATAAATGGGAAAGTGAGTTTGTTCCGCTTTTACGCCGTAACTACTGAACCGATTACTTCGAAATTTTGCAGACATATAGTTAGAAGTCCGGTTTAAATAATAGGGTACTTTTTATCCCGAAGGAAAACAAAAATATTCATTTATACCGCAATATAACCGAAGTCCTCGCAGGCGAAGCTGCGGGCGGAAAGCTAGTAGGTAGAATAAAACAAGTCGTCTGCCGCTGTCAGCCATTACGTATCTTTAAAACTCCGCAAATGCTTTTGATGCGATTTTTAGTAGAGTGATTCTTGAGGAAGGCTCATACCTATAATAGCAGGGAAATACTGCCAATAATATTATATTAGCAAAAGAGCGTTTGCCGGGTCAGCTACTAGTTAATATCAGAAAGTAATATAGAACAAAGTGACACTATGTGACTAGCGAACATTCAAAGTTGATAGATGCTATCATTTGTAGCTAATTGCGTTGCTAATCAGCCCAACCATAGACAGGACTTGTCCACAAACAGTGTGGCCGTTGTACTGTAATGGTCTATGGGCACGCACACCTCTCTATCATTCGGTATATTTACTCAGACTAGAATCGTAGGTACGCGCAAAGAAGATATAGGTAAGTAACTAGGTACTGTACCATTTGTCACGGTTAATGATCCCAGACACTTTTTTTCTTTCACTATTTACAGAATTATGAATATTTTTCACATGTATAACTAGTGGCTCCGCGATTTCCTTTCGCGTAGTTTCAGTATTTCATACAAACTATAACATCCCTCTATTTAGTGACGCTTCTCACCGGATAAAAAGTATGTTTGTCCTCTCCCGACAAGACTTCTAAGACTTACAAGTCTTGGTGGGCTCTAAACTATTTGTATATCAAATTTCATTTAAATCGGTTCAGTAGTTTTGGCGTGAAAGCGAGACAGTTTAGATTACTTTCGCATTTATAATCTAATATATAAAATTGGACAGCAGTGGACAAATATGGGCTGATGATGATATAAAATTTCCATGTCACAATGTACTCCTCCGAAACGGCTTTACCGATTTTTACCAAATTTTTTTATGCGTATTCAGTAGGTCTGAAAATCGGCTACTATCTATTTTTTATGCGTCTACCGGTTGTATTTCTCCACATACAGGGGGTACAAAGGCATTATGGGTATTATGTCAAAACAAATGTTTGCCGGGACAGCTAGTATTAGTATAGAAGATCAATGTCACTTTTCCTTGTAATTTTATAACAAGAGAACGAGCTCACCTATCCAAACCAAATGTTTAGGCTTTGTTAGGACTATTTAGTAGATAGTTTATGTGAAGTTTGCACAAAATCGGTCAAGCGTTTCTTCATCTATCAAATGTTTTGTAACAAATGAATTCAATGTTTAGCGAAGCACTTACCGTCCGCTAGTATATAATAATTTCGTTTAAATGTACCAGCTTTTCATTGATATTTTTTGTTTTAAGATGTAGAAGGGTGTGTTTCATACGATCTTTGAATAAAATGCGCTAATGAGGAAATATAAGACACTGTCAGGGCTCGACAGCCGTGAAATATCGTATAAGTCTAGATAACCAACCAATAGTACCTATGCAGCATAGTTATCTATGTAAATTGAAAGACTTTCAAAGGTCATACGGAACTAGCAGTCGCCAACCCGCCTGCCAAGTGTGGCGTTTACTATTAGCATTCCCCCCCAAACGCTTATCGAAATCATTGCGGGAGGCCCGCGCCCAGCAGTAGACGTCATGTGGCTGATGATGACTATGTAAGCTTACTAAGCGGTATTTCAATTTCAGAACCTGCAAGAATGCGTACAGACATAACAATTGATATCTCTCGGGTTCTCTGATAATATCCTTATCCCTTGAGCGGTAATTACTCATCCAATATTTGCTGTACAGAATGAGCTTCGAATTACCAATTTCTTATTTACAAAATGAATTAAAGCTCCTTGGTTCACATTGTTCTGATAGATAATAATTCAGCTGGTTAGTTAGCAGTTAAGTTACTTTATTTTTTTTAATATACAGGAATAAAATATCCCTAACGATGTATGTACCTATCTGAAATGCTTTAAAACTGTCCTCTAATTAGGAATTTTCGAACTCTAATCTGGATGTCGCTAGTAGATGTCCAGTGTGTTCTGTCAGTTACATTTTAGTACATTTTTTATTTGTGTAAATTGTTCAAATTTCAGACACTTTTGTAATGTGTAAACAAACAATAAAAAATTTACTGTCACCCTCAATACTAACTGCTTGAAGTTTGTCATTTCGTTGACATTTATCCCCCCTGATACAGCTAGCGCCATCTGTCAAAACTAAGAGAAACAATGGCCCTGAAAATTCCGCATTACAAAAATAAAAAGGATATCTTCAGCAACACAATTAATACATCAATGTACCGATCCATATCTATTACAAGACTGTCCATTTGTTTCGTCAAATTTGTTTATTCTTTTTTAAGCTAGATTTTAATTTTTTACAAATGGATAATTTATTTCACAGTACAGATGGGTCGGCAGATACTACAGATCTCCGTTTGTCACGGTCCTGACATACCCCTTTCGCTTCATCTACATTCATACATGACCCCCGGTTTAGATTATATCATGCCACCTTCCGCCAGTACAAGAGGTAATACCCTGATCTGGGATGACAATAGAGTGCGTCAGCTCCCATTGTTTCTGGCATGTCGTAGGAGCCGACTATGGGATCTAGAAATGTAGGTTTATTCAGGCTATGAGCTAGCAACTTATAAATGAAAACCCATATTATTCTTGACGCCTAAATATACTAAATATGAAAATATTTAATCCTAAGATTCTGTCCACCCCCTTTTAGTACGTCGTTCGTCTTCACCAATACTATACATACATACACTTCACGCCTGTCTCCCAGAGGGGTAGGCAGAGACTACAGATCTCCATTTGTCCCGATCCTGACATACCCCTTTCGCTTCATCTACATTCATACATCTTTTCATACCCGACCTCCGGTTTCGAGTACTTTTCACGCCACCTTCGGTCAGGACATCACCAATCTGGTCTTAATATGTCCTTCTGGGGCGACCTCTACTCACCCGGCCCATTACATCACCCATATAAAATCTCTTTCGTCAATCGACTTTCATCCATTCTCTCCATATGCCCAAACCCCCGAAGCATGCCCTTTTCAATCTTGGTCACTACATCTTCCTTCAAACCGCAACTTTCTCTTATCACACTATTCCTAATCCTGTCATTCAATGTCACGCCTTTCATGCTCCGCAATGACCGCATTTCTACGGCATTGACTTTACTTTTATGATTCTTCTGCCATACCCAACTTTCACTCCCGTACATTAAGGTAGGTGCCAGTACAGCGTCATGGACAGCCAATCTTGCCTTTTTCGACATGAATTGGCTCTCCATAATACTGCGAAGGGCACCGTTAACCTTATTACCCGCACTCACTCTTCTTTCAATATCTTTGTCAAACTTTCCATCACTTGTAAATAGAGATCCCAAATATACAAACACATCCACTTGTTCAACTTTCTCACCGTCAATCATGCACTCACAAACTGTCCTTTCATTATTTTCGACTACCATTACTTTGGTCTTACTAGCATTAACTTTCATTCCTTTCCTTTTCAATGACTCATTCATACAATTAATCATCTGCTGCAATTCATACGCCGACGGTGCAAGAAGAACTTGATCGTCAGCATATAAAAGGAATTTGATGATTAAACCACCCATATCTAGACCCCAATCACGACCTTTCAGATCTTCCAAACAACTGTCCATGAACAGGTTGAACAGCCACGGAGACGCTACGCATCCCTGTCTGACACCTCTATGGATGCCAAACCAGTCTGAGTAGGTCCCGTTTACCCTGACACAGGCACTGAAATCATCATAAAGTGATTTCAAAGCCCGTACCAAGGTCCTGTCCAACTTGAACCGGGACAGCAGCAAGGTCCACAACTCATCCCTGGGTACCCGATCATAAGCCTTCTCTAAGTCCATGAAAGCGCAGAAAACCTTTTGGTTTTTAGCCAAAAACTTCTTCGTCACCTGGCGCAAAGAGAAGACTTGGTCGGTGCATCCCATTCCCTTCCTAAAACCAGCTTGTACATCCCAGATTTTTTCATCAGTCTCACGTATTACCCTTTCGATCAACACTTTTGCATACATTTTGCCGACGATACTAAGAAGGCTGATTCCTCGGTAATGTTTGCAATCCTGCTGTGAGCCCTTACCCTTATACAGTGGAACGATTACGGCTTTGCACCAATCACTTGGTACTCGGCCGTATCGCCAACATGCATTAAAAATAAGGTACAGCAGGTTCGCCACCACCGCACCACCAGCCCTCAGCATCTCCAGCGAAATCCTATCATACCCAGCCGCTTTTCCCTTTTTCATTCCTTTCATAGCCTTGAAAATTTCATTCATAA
Source organism: Conopomorpha cramerella (assembly GCA_012932125.1). Lineage (NCBI taxonomy): Eukaryota > Metazoa > Arthropoda > Insecta > Lepidoptera > Gracillariidae > Conopomorpha > Conopomorpha cramerella. The sequence continues at coordinate 3,117 of SJJU01071546.1, read as the reverse complement.
GTATCTCACTTTTATTCTCTTCGCCATCCATATTACCCGCATCAACCAAAGTCGACGCGGTGCTACATTCAAACAAATTTTCAAAGTATTCCTTCCATCTTCTTACAACCATACTTTCTTCATTCAAAATTTTTCCATCCTTATCTCTAATTGCTTTCATGCTATGATTCTCTGACTTACTTCTGGCTGACCGGACTAGTTTCCAAAATAGCCGAATATTATTTTGGAAGTTGTCAGAGAACCTCTTTTCATTCCGCTCTTTTAACTCAATCTTCTTACGTACTATCAGTTCTTTCACTCTCTTCTTTAAGCACTTGTATTGAGACATTTTCCTTTCACTTTCATCCACATTAGTTGCTTGGGTGTTGGCTCTCATGGCCAACACATCCATCCATGCCTTTTTCTTTTCATTCACACCTTGCTTACTTCCTCATCCCACCAGAGCTCACAGTCTCTGGAGACATTCTTCCTCTTTCGCACCCCGCATACCTCAGTGGCTATCTCAACCATACCATTTTTAAAAAACATTCCATACATTATCTATCTCATCTTCTCTTATTTCTTCATTCACTATACTGAGTTTTTCTTTCAGCATTGATTCATACTTCTCTTTCACGTCATCCTTCCGGAGTTGATCAACTTTTATTCTTTGCAAGCCTGTGTTGACAACAGGAGCCCGATGACGCCAACCCCGGAACAAACCACTAATTCGGCTGACAACCAAATAATGATCGGTCCCAACATTAGCACCACGATAAACCCTAGTGTCAAGCACATGCTGCTTCAGTCGTCCATCCACAATCACAAAGTCAATCATACTTCTATCTGGGTCATTCTACGATCAGCGAAAAAATTGGTTATTGCGATAGAAATTTCCTAAAATGCATACAAAAATCATAATACAACAATCACACAGTTTTATTATCATTTTTTCATTAGTGTTATCAAGTCTGGATAAACTAAAACGTTTTATTTCATTTTCAAAATTTCCTTCTAATTAGTCAATGTCAAGGTCCGTGGACTGTTCGCAGTATAGCCTGTAACTAATAACATTGAAATATGACCATAAAATGTACACTTAATTATTACATTATTGCTTTAAAATAAACATAAGATATGCCCTAAAATTAATAAGTAAGCGGCGATTGCATAAATAACCAATTTTCTCAAATAAATATATTCTACGTCTGTTATTGTTTAGACGATCAATTCCGTACCCCAACTTTTTTGCCTATTTTCTTAAAATTACCAACTTAATATTTTTGTTTTATACTTGTAACACTACTTCATTTGACGGTACTTTCCGGGTGAGATTCAGTGACCACTCCGTTGAGTTGTCCAGTAAAAAAATAAAATTTTGTGATTATTCTACGCTTTTTGTAAAGTTTCTTCGGTCAATTCTGTTCCTGAATTATTTAAGGTAGGTACTAAAGAAAATTTGTCCTTTCATATGTATGTAAACAGTGTTTCTTGACAACATTTCTTTTGCGGTTATGTTGATACTATGGGTGCTGTTGGTTAACGATAATTACACTTTTTTTTCGAAATCTCAATTCCGTGGATCTCAATTCCGTGTCCAATTGGAACCTGTCTACGGAATTGACCCTGTAAAGTTTTGATTTTTAGATTGTTCTTATATTTATTTTTACTCTTGACTAAACAAAAACTAAACAATCGAAAAAAAACGGTTCATAACTTCTTAAATTTATTTTTACTAGTAACGGACATTCGAAAAAAAATATTTATCGTCAATTGACATTATGCTTGTAGTGTGTGGGTAGTTTTGCTTTACCTATAGGTGCTTACTGCTATCGCAATGGCTAGTTAGCGACTAAAACTAAATGAAGAACTAAAGAAAAAAGGTGAGAGCAAAAAAAAGTTGGATATATAAGAAGGAAAAGAGAAAAACTGAAACAAGACCCTATTGGTTAAAGTTCTAAGGACAGATAGAGAACGTCATAGAAAATTGAGAGAAAAAGGGAAAATAAGACAATTAAATAATATACTCCGCGCAAAAAATTAAGGATACAGCAATATTGGCGGAAGGAAGCGCAGAAACACCGTGCTAAGAAGGCATTACCAAAAAAGGATGAAAATACTATTGGATGAGAACACTCCCCTGACGAGTGCATCTGCAACTCCGAATACACTCAATAGTAGAAATACTTTGGCAACTAGGAACAGAAGAAATTTAAAAGCCTAAAACATTACACTTAAAGATAAATTTCGTATTGTCGGAAATCAGTTGTTTACGTATAGAATGAGATTGTAGCGGAGTAAGCGAGAGCAAAAATCACGAGTTGAACTCTGTATTCAAGCCGACACGACAGCAGAAAATCGGTATGGAGTATGGAATTGCTAGTAAAAGCATCTTACAGTTCTAAAATAACTGACGATAATTCAGGTGATGTTAAACCTGTGTGTTGCATGCTTTCAGTAAAAGATGTGTATTCGGACGAGTCGTCAGATGCAAATCAAAATTATTGCAAAACTAATTATAATCAAGAATTGAAAATGTTCTAACAAGGTTTTTACATTCGTGACAGATGTGAAAAAATGTGTCAGTAACGTTTTCTTTGACACTTCTAGTGATGACAGTTCATACTGACTTTTCTACTTTACATAACTAAAGTCCACGGAATATACTTCATCATCTGAATACATTCCGTGGACATTTTATAATTTAGATTTTTAGTCTCTAAAAATAAATAGACATTTATTTGTTACGGCAGATAGCTGTTTTGTTGACATCCTGCATTACATTTGAGACTGATACGTTGATGTTCTTTGATTTTTGTAGAACACTATGTTTTGTTTTTTCAATTCCGTGGACGTGCCGGTCAATCCCGTGGACTCTCTTTTACGTTTTATCGGATTTTCTCAAGAAATTATTATTTTTAAACAGTGTGACTATTTTTTTTTTGTTCTTTTATTATTTAGTTTTTACCTAATACTGCAATAAATTTTCGTAAAACACGATTTTAATTTTATTTTATTTCAAAACTCTCATTCGTAGAATGACCCATCTACACCCCGCTGCCAAGTATACGTGTGGATCTTCCTGTGATCAAACATGGTGTTTGTCACAGCAAGGTCCCACTCCATACATATCTCGAG
>SJJU01071543.1:0-10653 GCA_012932125.1 Conopomorpha cramerella | reverse complement strand
TCATCCCATGTTAAGTAGCTAAAGCACTTGTGTTATGGAAATCAGACAACGAAATATACTTACTTAAATACTTTTTTTTTTCTTTTAAATACCTACATACTTGTATAAATAAATAAAACACCCAGACACATCCAACAAGTATTTAAAAGCTCATCACCTAAATACCTGCCAGCGGTGGGAATCGAACCCACGACTCTATGGAGCAGAGGCAGACATGCTGACCACTACAACAACGGGCCCGTCAAAAGATAAAGAAAATAAAGATCTTATTCTTCTTCATCAAAAGTGTCTGGGGATCGAGAACATTTTTACAGTCAATGGATAAAGTCATCAATTGTCAAAGTCGTGTCTAAAAACTCATTAAAACGTGAGGGTGGACCATCACATTTCAATGCTGCGTGGAACATTACACGGGAATAACAAATTCATCACATAGGAGTCCTCTCCTTTACTTCTCACTCTACTCAAATTGTCTAGGGATCGAGAACATTTTTAGCTCTAAAAAAATCTTATTTATTTAAATCAAATCTAATCAGCTGGATTGGTCTCCTACCTAATTCCCCATGCCTGTATCAATGACTTATCACCACATTTTGAATAAATTATAAATGAATTCAGTTTTTGTAAAATACGACCGTTTTCCACCCCGAAGGGAAGAAAACGATTATTTTAGATCTTGCCGAGGCTTGACCTTTCGGAGATAACCTACCTACCTATACGTCCCCACCTACGTGCACTTACTACAATATCCTTTGTGTGTATGGTGCGGCGCGCTAGGGAGGGGCGGCGCCCCGCTCCCCGCGCCCCCGCGCAAGCGACGGCTGGCGCGGCCGACGAGCAGCGGCCGCGCGTTCCTCAGTACCTAACTCCGAAATAAAAAGCCGGCAAGGGCTTCCTTAGGTCAAGCCTCGGCAAGATCTAAAATAATCGTTTTCTTCCCTTCGGGGTGGAAAACGGTCGTATTTTAGCTCTGTGCCTTCGGCTTGACCTTTCGGAGAAGTGTTTATAGTCTGCCGGCGCTCAAAGCGTACTGTGAATGGTTAAGAATACTTACTAGGTTGAATGGGGTACATTCAACCTCGTACCTCCCAGGTGTAGGTACAATAAAAGTAAGGATTGTAAAGAAATATATAAATTAATTTGATAGGTATCTACTTTGGTAGGTACTTATCAGGAAACAATTGGAATGTAAAGTAGGTACCTAGATACAAATACAAAAAACAGCTGTGTCAACAGTAGGTACCCGAGATAAAGGTATTCGTTTAGAATACAATCATGAAATAATCTAAGTTCTCAGACCCCCTCCAGTGACCTCTCCTAAGGATCTCGTCGAGGGGTACACTGTTCTGAAAATTATTAGAAGCCACGGCCGATCTTATCGAACCCGGGCTACATTCTACGCCCAAATCAGCGAAGGGCTTCTTTAGCCAACCCGCGATAACACAATTTTACATCCCTTCTTGTGCTGATGAAGAGATTATACAAACAATTCCTTGCTTTTCTCATAGGCCCTGACAATACTACTAGGTGGTTTATCCACCTCACTAGATTTAAATTTGGATCTCCTGAGCCCGTTAGCAACCAACCAGACTGACGGTTCTTGGTATTATCAGATTTTGAGCCAAACTTAGGCCAAAACGTAATTGAGTCCTCAAATCTAATACAATGATCTTCGTCTATATATAACAGTGTTAAATCATGAATCCGACGACCTGTGGCCATAGATAGAAGCAATGCCACATGCCGTGAGACCTGGTAAAGACTCTCACTAGATGGAGTATTTGATCCTAACCATCCTAGTAAGTCCTTTACATTCCAAATTTGTGATTTATAAATGGTTGAGGCACACCGTTTTAAACTTATTGCCATCAAAATAGCTATCACCAAAGGATGTTCAGCGAGATGCTGCTCATGTGTTGGATCTGCCAATGTCTGCCAGTATTGTTGCTGGAGCCAGCTTCCTAGCGCGGTCTAGGTATCCCAAGTAGGTTGCTAGGTGTGGGGGTCGAGGATTGCTAGGTATTATCCCATGCTGTTTAGACCACGAGACCCACTGTTTCCAGGTAAGGTAAGGTAAGCAGGTAAGTGCGCCATGTAGAATCACGCCAGGCCGCTTCGACTAAGCTGATAGCAGCTGAATCTAAACCTGTTACTAGATCACTCCACCCTATATCTGCCTAACCTCCAAAACTAGGTCTTTCACCCTTGGTAGACGACAATTGCTGGACCTGTCGATTAGGTTCTTGCTCAGGTCGAATATCCGGAGTGGAGATGCTGCAGCGCGGCGTTTCAGATCGCTTCTCCAAAACACTCCTGTTCCTCGTGGAACTACCACCAGAAACATCTGGGGCCGAGAAAGTTTGTCGGCCATGGAGTTGTAACGCCCCGGTAGATGAAAGGCATGAATTGTTGCGTTTAAATCTGTGGCTAGTAGCAGGATCTCCCTTTTCTTGCTCAATAGGACAATCGATCTTGTTCCGCCCTGGTTCCTAAAATAAGCTACAACCGTTCTGTTGTCGAACTGAATTATAATTGACTGGGCTCTGAGAATGTTCTCGAGACTTAGAAGCGCCTTGTGAACGGTGCCCAGTTCTTTTAAATATATATGCCATTTCAACTTTTCTCTTCTCTAAAAGCCCGAAATCTGCCGATCGTTTATTTGAATGCCCCAACCCTCGTTTGACGCATCTGTGGATATGAAGATTGTTGGTGTCGGAACGAAAATCTTTCCCGGTTGCCTAATATTTTCTGTCCACCAGTGACAATCTGCTGCAACCTGTTTTGAAACTACAACCTTTCGCTGGGAAGATCTTGCACCAGTTTCCGACTAAGTCTCTGTATGTGCCTGACGTGAATACGTCCTAACGAGGTTACGAGAGCTGTTCCAGACTTCCCTGTCCAATAGCCGTCGTTTGAGATCTTTTCCAGATCCGACAGTATCCTGTCTAATTTCAGAGTTGGGAGTTCCTTCCTTCGTTCGTTTGAGACTGTATTCCATATTATTCCTATGAACTCTAATTCCTGAGTTGGTTTTTGCACAGACTTTTCTAAATTCACACACCATCCGAGTGACTGAAGAAGATCGACCGCTAATATCATTTGTTCCTCTAGACTATAGGGCATCTGCTGTCTGATGTGCAAAGAGAAAATCGTCTAAGTATACGAGAACTCGGAGATCTTTGGTCCTTATTAGGGATCCATTTGCTGACTCGCGAGAACGCTAACGGGGCACTGGAAAAGCCGAACGGTAAGCTCGTTATTTCGTAAGGTTCTCCCTTGTAAGCGAAGGTTAGAAATCTTCGATGACTGTTCTTTATGGGGATATGAAAGTAAGCTTGACGTATGTCAACCTTTGTCAAGTAGTCGCCCTCTTGAAGGAATTTTGGGACATGTGATTTATGAGGCGGAACTTTGGAGGGCAGAGAAATAAATTCAATTGCAGGTCGAAAATTTGTCGCACCTTTCCTTTCGACTTTGGAATCAGGAACATCTTTGATAGAAACCCGGTGGCTACCCTTGGCTTCTCTACTACACCAGTTGCTATTTATTTCTCTCCACCTCTCTGGACATTGTCTGTGAGGTGCTTGTTTGAAATATTTCTGCATTTCGGTGGAACGGAATCGATGGTGGTTTTACCACAAAAGGTATCGTATAACCCTTTATTATCTTGTACTGTATGTGGAGCTCCCAGTATCCCATTATCCATTGTGGTAAAAAATCCACCAACTGACCTCCTCGAAAGTAACGAGGAACGCTTTTGAGACCTCTTAGTACTCTCATTACCTGAAGAAGAGAGTTGTCTTGGCATATACTTTGATCCAGACAACCGACGTGGGTTGCTGGCACTTGAATTTGGGGTTGAGGAGTGCTGATGCCTAAGAAACATACCTCCTGGAGGGGGTATGTTTCTTAGCCGATTGGAAACCGGATGCCCTACGAAAGGTCTGTCTATTTCTTGTCTCGTTCGCAACTTTACCTGAAAATAGTTGCGTGTGCCCGCCATTGTCCCTCACGAAAATTCATAAGTTTTGTCTCATCAAACAGGTGAGTTTCTGATGGAGGAATGCTCTGAAGGATACTACCTACTGCTTCACTTCTGGTCTTAAACCCCTTTCGCAGTATGTCAATGGTCTCTGCTTTATGAGCACATACGTATTGCAATACTTGATCGGATATTAATTTGAAAGGGGAGTCATCTGCTAAGCGACGCTGCAACTCCACTCCAGCCTCTGGAAATTTCTTGGCGATGGTACTTAACCCATCTGCAAGTCCGTGGGTCATCGTACCCAACATGGCGTCTTGTTTGGACAGCCATGGGGAGGGGTAGCCATTAACATTCCCTAGTTCTTTGTTAAACTTCAGTGCACTGAACACCGGTGAAGCATTAAGATGCCTTTCGACCTCTTTGTAACCAATTCTATTCCACCCCTCCGTACCGAATCTTTGGCATTCAACACTTTCTTGCCTAATTAGAAATGTTTGCTCGGGAATCAAAGGAGCTGCTTCCTTTACGTTTGGTAAGAAGCTAATCTCCATCGGTGAAGGTCCTCCAGTGACAGTGTTTATAAACTGAGCTTTCCAAGATTGGATTGGATTTCTAAGGATCTATCAGATGAGTGCGGGTTGTAGGAATCATATGAACAATCGTTCTCTTTGTCCAACTCCGAATCCACCGTATGTCGATCACCTATCCTGTTGAGAATAGCCGTAAACGTATATTCCATTCTCGTCAATCCTTGAGTCCTGGAACGTGGCAGAGAATGGAGGAAGGTCGCGTCCATATCACCTGCCAGTATCTTGTCAGCTTCCCCACGAGTGTGGAGAAGAGGGAAAACAGGCTCCACGGAATGTTTGAACAGTTCCGTACGAGCCACAGAAAAGGGTTCTGCGGCCCGATCGCAAATCCTATCTGCGATCACAAGGGGACTTATAAGAGCCCGCGCGAAAGCCCAGTTTAAGAGCTTAAGTCCAAGGTCTCTATAACCTTTTTGGAGAGATGGTGCGCCTCAGGGTCAAACGCACGCGCTAGACATACGTAGGCAAAGCGAAAGATAGCTTATGTAAAATTCCAGCTTCCACTTCGTCGCCGAAAATTTCTTCCTGTGAGTCCAGCCTACAGGCAGGTGCTCCTGAACCAAGCGTTTAAGTCTTTCGAGTACCTCATCTTCCGAATCCGTCTCTATCGTCACTCTTGGGTCCCATCTATTATGAGAAAAAGAAGCAACCATTACCATAGTCCCGAAGCAAGCCGGAGAACATAAGGTATAATATGAACAAGCTTGAGTAAGACTGTGTTACAGGGCACATACCGCATTGGCGGCTCTAATTATGAGACGCTCAGCTCGTGTGACGAGCCGCGCGGCCCGCAATTTGAGCCGCGCCGCGCATAGTTTGAGCCGCGCGGCTCGATAGACGAGCCGCGCCGCCCGTAGTTTGAGCCGCGCGGCGCGAAAGACGAGCCGCGCCGCGCGTAGTTTGAGCCGCGCGGCTCGATAGACGAGCCGCGCCACCCGTAGTTTGAGCCGCGCGGCTCGATGGACGACGTAGTTTGAGCCGCGCGGCTCGAAGACGAGCCGCGCCGCGCGTAGTTTGAGCCGCGCGGCTCGATAGACGAGCCGCGCCGCCCGTAGTTTGAGCCGCGCGGCTCGATGACGAGCCGCGCCGCTCGAAGTTTGAGCCGCGCGGCACGAAGACGAGCCGCGCCGCGCGTAATGTGAGCCGCGCGGCTCGTTAGTTGAGCCGTCTGACTCAATCTTGCGGCAGAATAGACAAGCTGCGTAGCCAATATAGTGTGGTACAAGCTCGTTAAGAGGCTATGACCACAATCAATCCCTGTGGATGGTATGTCCGACAGAGGTGCCAAGCGTGAGCTGGCAGAGTTGCCAAGCGCGATGGTCGAGCCGCGCCGCACGAAGAGTGAGCCGCGCCTCGCGTAGTTTGAGCCGCGCGGCTCGTTAGTTGAGCCGTCTGACTCAATCTTGTGGCAGAATAGACAAGCTGCGTAGCCAGTATAGTGTAGTACAAGCTCGTTAAGAGGCTGTGACCACAATCAATCCCTGTGGATGGTATGTCCGACAGAGGTGCCAAGCATGAGCTGCAGGTGCAGACATGCTTACTTTCTAGATGCTCGATACTCGCCGCTACTGCCAAACTAACAAACATAAAACACACACGAAAAATAAGGCCAGTTATTACAGTTACATACCTTTAATACGGTAAGAAAATCCTTCAGTAGATACACTGCACGGCACTCACTTAGCACACGGTATTTCTAAGGATATAATATTATTATTAATTACGAACGTTACAACAACGTTTGCAAAATTTCGTAGTAATTGAACACGCACGTGTGAACGCTTCGGTAAATAAAGCGTACTGAGGAACGCGCGGCCGCTGCTCGTCGGCCGCGCCAGCCGTCGCTTGCGCGGGGCGCGGGGAGCGGGGCGCCGCCCCTCCCTAGCGCGCCGCACCATACACACAAAGGATATTGTAGTAAGTGCACGTAGGTGGGGACGTATAGGTAGGTAGGTTATCTCCGAAAGGTCAAGCCGAAGGCACAGAGCTAAAATACAACATTATACTTTAATGCACGACGAGCTTTTAATTCCAAGATATCTTTTCACCGCACGCACTAAGAATAAAACTTTTTGATAATAACCGTCAAATGCTGACATTTTAGGAAGTAGTCACTCGTGTTCCAAGAACTCATGTCCCTTTAGTATCGGAGCTTTAAAACAAAAGAAAAACAGCGATAATAATATTTTCCTGACGAAATTGTATTATTTCGTTAATCCCCATCGGAGTAATAGAATTTCGTTGTAGGAGGCATAATGTGAAGATGTTTATAATTTATGGCCACGTTGCCAGTTCTCGAGCGTTTGGCGCGTCGTTGCCACATCTCACGCCTTCAGACGAATGTAATATTTATTTCAGGAATTAGGAGGAAATTTCTGCGGCGCGATCAGCTGTGAGCTGGCCACAGATCTATGTGATTGTAGACGTGCAATGCATTATTCTACGCCAACTCATCGATAAACTTTAAACTTAATAAACGTTATAACTTTCAGACTAAGTATTTTACTTCCAGAGTTTTGCTAAAGCAAATTGACGAAGTAAAAAATGACAAATATCCAATAAGGCTGCGATCCATTCCAAAGCAAAGTATCTAAGAATAGAAAAAAAAACATTGACAAACAGAAGCGGATAAAATGCCCAAGTTTGTATTTTAATCTAATTCACCGGCTCTAAAGACATTTTTGGGATTTAATTCCGGGGATTACCCTCACGCCTCCTCGCTAAAAGGTTTTTTCCTCAAGATTGGTGTAATAAATACTCTTGTAACGTTTTCTTCAATGTCTGTACACAGTTCTCGCTTACCGCACAAGTTGAGCGTGTTTTGCACTTTCTTTTTTGCATTTTTAAAGACGGGAGGATAGAATAATCTGGCAGTCTCCTCCGCCTTATGACGTGCGCCTTACAGCTTTATTGCTTCATGTGAGTTTCAGTGTCTTTGGGAGCAACCTAGCGACATTGTTGACGGTTTAATATCGCGCGCCACCTTCACCCGCCCTCGACCTCTCTATCATTTGCATCAAGTACCTGCAGCGTTTTGCTACAAAATACTTGACATTTCCTTGAAGGGATATAAGCATCAGATATTATAATCCATCATGAAGATATTGTATCTATTCTCCCATAGTCGTATTTTAGTACTTTTTAGGTGTTCTTCCACTGTATAAGGAGTTAGCGACATATGGTCGGTGAACTTTACTTTTGATGAGTTTTACTTTTATGTGAATGACGAGTAAATACGCTGATAGGCGCGCCTTTATATAAATTACTTACACTGGTACTTCCTAACGATAAAATAGAATGAAAATGAAAAATGAAATAAAATCTTGAGAGACACCAGTCATTTTTATTATTATTCCATGGAATATCATAAAAATTAATGCCTCCATTGTAATGGATTTAACAAAAAAAATCCGTGTCACTGCTGCCTTCATTGTGTAAAAAGTATTTTAGAGAACTCTCTTTTAGCGTTCGATTTCTTCACATCTGGTGCCGAGAAATCTTGAGAAATAAAGTTAGGTGGAACCCAATTTGCGAGGATGAATGGAGCCCCAGCGCACCTGCCGCCGCCACCGCCGCCGCCGCCGCCTCCACCGCCGCTGACACCTTCTTACATTTTTAACAAGTAACGACAATACGAGAAAGCGATATTGGATACAAGAATAATATATTACTTATTTCCCATTCCTATGCAAGGGCAGTCTCCTTTCGTGTACCTATTTAAATCATCCGGTTCCGTTCACCTGCTGCTGTGATGAAATAAATTTATTTATAGATTGATGCCATCATTCTGCACACTTGTTACTACAAAAAAGACCTAGGTTGTAATTAGGATTGCTACAAGTTCATCCAGGTAGAAACTTGAGTAAATTAACTACACGAAGTACCCGCTAAGAACATGCTTCTTAGTAATGAGTATTTACAAGATAAGATGAATCTTTTGTGTGGCGATCATTAAGCGCGGGTAACCAATACCTACCTCACGTCGGACGTCGGCGCTGGTTGTCGGCGGCGGCGGCGGCGGCGGCGGCGTGACAAGGAGACTCCGCGGGGATCTGTCTTGACAGTTGGAGACTCTGTAATCCTCTCCGCCGCTATCCGGTCCCCGACCCGCGCCAGTCCCATTCTGTTACGCAGTATCTTAGTAAAAATAACTTTTTATTGATTCACGAGAATATCCCCATGCAAAGATCTGCTTTCCGGAGCGACCACAAACTTGTACACGTACTCTTCAGGGCACACCTAAGGCTCCATTACGTGACTCCGCCTGCATCCCAGGAGTTAGTAATGTTTCATATTCTTGTAAATTGAATTTTGATTACCTTCTATAGTAACTAATTCTTCCACTATTACTTCACTTCACGTATTCAATGTCAGTAAATAAAATAAAGGTTCTAGTACTTACATGGTTGCTACGAGTAATATGTAATTAATAATAATTGTAGCACCCACCTGATTTCATTCTTTGATCAACATGTACTGACCATATTGTTGACGTTATTAGGCAAATCCGGTGAAAACGAAAGTCCAAATTAGACACACACAAACCACCAACGTGAATGCGTTCAATCAATACCGTACCTCAAAGACTGAAAACAAAAACAGAAGCCGCGAGGCTCGCTTTTCTGCTACTACTATTGATGTAGGCAAGTGCTTAGCACAAAACAGCGTCGCTGGGGTTCTGAAAGCCGTAGTGCTCGTGCCATCTTGAACTCGGAACTACGCCAAGTGGATCTCGGCCGATCCCGTCGGCTAGTTATATTGAATTAACAGAATCGCGGCAACATTGTTTGGAAGTTGGTGACAGGGCGAGCCCCGCTATTCCGCCAGAGGCTATTCACTGCGGACAGAGGAACTTAGAGAGGACTGCACACTCGCCACTCCTGCGAAACATTTCTATAATGTACTTACTTGGTTAAAGGTATTCCGTAAAATATGTTGTTTCAAAATGCTATAGTATTAGTTCGCGGAAAACAGGAGAATGTGCTTCATAAAGTAGAGTGTCCCGGAAGAAGCTAATATACCCTATATTGACATTATTTGAGAAGTTTATGAGGTCGTGCCGCTTTAGTGGCGGCGCAGGACGGCGCAGGACGGCGCTACAGCGTAGGGCCCTTAGCTTCTCGAGGGCCGTCCACAGTACAATGTCCCGCAAATAATAGGCACTACGGCTCGAATATGTAGCTTAGGAAGGGAATATTGATGTCCGAATCTATGTATCCAAATAACTGATTCAGTTCCATGTCGTATTTTGATTGTACGATTTGTAAAGTGAGCTCTCTCTTGTATTAGTTCGCTTCCACTGTCAATACGATAACCACACGAGTATACAGTTTCTCAATAAATACATAACACACTAATACCTACTCACACCGAAATGGTAAAAGTGCCAAGTTTTCAACAGGCTTGTATTTTTTGTCATGGAAAATGTTCCTATGTCCATTAACAATAATTGTGGCTCTGCGGAGCCTACGTACGTTTTATCACGTTTTTCCCCGTTTCTAATTTACATATCAACTTCTCATCAAACGAAAAAAAAAGGATTTCACTGTAATGACGTGGCCGTAAATCTGTGATTTGAAATTGAAATTGGAATCCAATGCAAATCCGAGAGACCCTTGTTCATGTTTCCACGTACTTTTCAGTATAATCACAAAATCCCTCCCTCCTACGAGTATAATCCTCACGGAGTAGGCGGAGGCTGTTCTTCATACTCATTGTGATGCGATGACAAAAAAAAAAGAAAAAGGACGCGATACGCAATCATATAACCATATACAACACTCTTCACGATTAGTATTGCTTCACTTTTGACCTAACATCATAATAAGACAGAAACGAATGTAATAATCCAGCTTAGTTACTTGGCCCTGTTCTCTCAGTCGTTTGAATCACATAGCAAAGCTTAGTTGTCTCTCGCTAGGTATCAAGAAAGGGCGAACGGATGTAAAATCAGGACCCTATCACATAAAAGTGGGTACTTCATCAGCGACGTGTCTCATTGGTTTGTAGCAATTATCCTTTATTAGAATCACGGTCCAGTTTTTGGCTCGTAGCGGAAGTGAGCTGATTCATTTGTGA